>JAZGTI010007902.1:9714-20938 GCA_036877585.1 Botia kubotai
GGGACAATGTCAGACCCCTTTAGGCCCTCTTCACCTGACAGTGTTCAGGACAGCCTCTGGATAAACAATTTCCTACTTAAATGTCAGTGTGTAATCTTCTTTAATCTTCTGTAAACAAAAATGTTTTTTGTTTACAAAAAATAACATTGTTATTAATTCACATCAATTACAGGTGATCTAATGTTCTTTAATATTCACCTATATCTTTAATGTCTTTGTAAGGATTTAAAAAATGTCCACCTTATCAAACAGATGTAGTAGGTAGCCTATACTTGTGTGACTTTTGTGAACTTGAATATGAAACAAACATACATTTGTGTTGCATTTAATTGCTCTGAACAGAAATAGACATTATTTGAGAAAGGAAAATGTGTAAAGATGAATATTTATTTAGTGCTGGCTGGTATTATATCAATTGAAAAAGGTCGACCTTAAACTTTAAACTTAAATGAAACATGAACAACATAAACTTTTTTGCATTTATCTTCTGCGACGACAAAAAAGTCTGTTTCTGTTATGAATCTACTTTACACGCCAATAATTTAGATGAGATTTAACCAATTTGATTGGAATTAGCTAAAACATTTCAATGCATAGTTGGAAATGTCATCAATTTCATGAGTTATGATGTTAACAATGTGCAAACAAAACGACGAACACTACCACTAATGACCTCCAACCACAGGCCTGAATAATATCTCAAATGCCAGATAATCTTTATAGACGAATTATAAACTAAGAGTCACTGTGAAGACAGAACTCACGTTTCTACATCAACTGTAAATGCGAACTTTTAAGTTGTATAATTTTCTTTCCCATAGTTCCTTTGACCGGAAATGGATTTGACGCTAACAGACGCAGGAGAAGATGAACTGGTAAAGAGCTGTCAAGATTAACAGTTAAAAACATCTCAGTGACAGCGAGCTGTGACTACATTTTTGATAACTTCGACGCGTATAATAAGGTGTGGTTTAATGTTGCTTTCTTGTGTCCCCTGTACAGTTGTTGTAGTCGTCGAATGGTCGTGGTTTTAATTTTTAGCCGTGCTAACGTTAGCTTTGCTTTATTATGGCCTGTGTTTGTGTGTGGGTCGCTCGAGCGCTTGCCTAAGCTCTTGGCGTCACCCATGTAACGGTGTTACCGTTGCTTTGATGTTTTAACACGTTTATAAATTATTACTTTGCTGATTGTGTGTGATATCAAGGGCAAGGGAAGAGGTTGTTTCTCCTCAAAGTGAGCTTTAGCCTTTAACATGTTGGCCTGCCTGATGCCATTTTGTTTTCACTCTCTGTCAGCAGTAACTTAATTTTATCGAAGCAAAGAATCGCAGGTTCACTGCCTAACTCTTGTTATACAGTGATATTTTATAGGGTCAAAATACCACACTTAGCCAACGCTTTTATGTATTAACTGGTAAACACACACACACACACGCACGCACACACACGATTATACGATGAAACTACAGATATTACTGTTATCTGACTGTATAAATAGGTATAGGTGGTAATACTACTGTAATACCATGTTACTTGACATTGTGTAGAACTATTGTATGTTGCTGTATTTATTACATTTACATGATACTCCTAGGTATTTAAAAGAATACAGTAATACTACAGTAGTTCTGTGTATTACTGTCATGGTACATTAAAAAAAATTACAATTGTACTTTCTTTCTGTTCATCTGTTTGTCTGTCTGTCTGTCTGTCTTTGTATATAGTATGTATAGCCACAAAGTGATAAAGAGTGTGTAATTGTTTATATGTGTGTAGCCATCTCTGATATCTGGGGTGACAGTGAATTTGAGCAGTGATGGAGGGTCAGGATCATGCAGATCAAGTCGGCAGTGATCAGTCTCAAATGCAGCGCAGGAGACAGCTGGACCGTCTTGACAGAGAAGAGGCCTTCTACCAGTTTGTCAACAGTCTTAGTGAGGAGGACTACAGACTCATGCGGGACAACAATCTGCTTGGCACCCCCGGTAACACATTTTTTTTGTTCTTTTAAATGCATTTATCCTAACATCAGGTAAAACAAAGAATCAAGGCAAATGTTCACTTTAAGGACAGAGACACTATTTTTAATTTTTCTTGTTTGATCGTATACAAAGCAAGCTTTAAAAATGATAACATTAAATTGTAGTTCATATTAGTGTTGTCAAAAATATCGATATTTACTGAAATATATGAACCGGTACTAATACTCATTTACAGAAGTATCGATTCACTGACATCAGTCTAGCTTTGACACTTTTACTCTCTCCCATCTCTCCAACAGCGAGTTGACACATGGCACATCTGACCACAGTGCCTGTCTCGTCTTATTTAAATAGTGTTTAAATACGGTTAAATAGCGCTAGTAAGATGCGAGTGCGGGGACATGACCGGCTTTGGTTGAGAAAGAACACAGCAGAAGTGCTGTCTGCAACTATTTTAGATTTGAGGCAAATTAACACAGAAAGGCAAAAGACACAAGCAAGCCAATATGCAAGCGTTGTTACAAAGCAGTGCTAACAAAAGGTGCTAACACCACTAATTTAGCAAAGCACTTGAAAGACAGACACCCGGATTATAAAAAGAGTTTAGAGAGGTTGGTAACTGCTCTCATTTTAACATTACTGAAATATTAACCAAGATGGCCCAGTATTGTTGCTGATATGAGTGTCCTCATGTCGTTTCAGTGAGGTTTGTTTTTGCATGTGATGCACCTTTGCACGTCCATGATTACTATAGCACTCTTTTTATGTGCATTGATTAATGAATATATGTGGATCCAAAATTAAAATCTGTTCATCATATAAATGTTAATGTATTAACCAGATTAATGTATTAACCATTTATGAATGTATTAACATTAATGAACAATGAGCAATACATTTGTTACAGTATTTATTAAACTTTGATAACATTAGTTAATAAAAATACAATCGTATGTTAGCTCTTGTGGCAGTTTTTTCCCTGTGGTATCGAAAGTGGTATAGAATATCGATATTTTTCAAGGTCCGATCGTATCGAAGTTAGAAATTCCAGTATTGTGACAACACTAGTTCATATACATACAGTGCATTCAGAAAGTATTCAGACCCCCTTCACGTTTTTCAATTTTTTTATGTTGAAGACTGATACTACAATCATTTAAATTTATTTTTCTCAATCTACACTCAGTACTCCATAATGACAAAGTGAACAGAATTTTAGAAATATCTGTGAATTGATTAAAAAGTCAGAGCTCTGACTGGGCCACTCAAGGAAGTTCACAAAATTTGTTAAGACAACACTCCTGTTGGGATGGTATTGGGCAGGTAATAAGCAGGTAATGTGCTTTATACGTCTCCATGGTAACTGGAATGTGATTCATTCCAAAATAAAGGTCCAACTCACGCTGGGGGGGTTTGTCGCCTGAAAAAAACTCATGCGTGAAAGGGTTAATGAAGTAAATAAAATGATATTTTTTGTAATATAGCCTATAATTGTGTACAAGCTACTAGACCGCCCCGACTCTGCATGCTTAACTTTGTGTCCGGCAAGCGGAGAGCAAAGTTTTTTCACCGCAGTGAAAATGTTGTATTTGAAAGTCTAAATGCCAACAAATATGGATTAAAGCAGAATATTTCGGTAGATAGAAATGTGTTGTACATTTTGGAATATTATATCTATCTTTGGATAGATGGACTTTTGGACTTGGAAATGTTTGTATCATACAAACTGGAAACAATATGCAATAATCTCTTTTTTGCTGACATTTCAAAGGTAAATGTAAGTTTTAACGTAGCAATGGCATACAAAAACAACTAGAAAAAGTTGAGGCAACAGTTGCGTGTATAATCAGCAGCAGATTTTGCTCTGATGCAATGTCAGCTGAGGTCTTTTATAGAGAGGTGTGTGTGCCTTTTCCAAAACATGTCCAATTTAATTTTGCACAGGTGGACAATAGCAAACATTTTTGTGCCCTGCATCCTGTTTAAGTTACCAAAAGCAACATGCAAATCTGAGTCAGTCAAGGGATTGGTAATTGTTTGTAAGATGTAACGTTTTCAGTAAAATTGTTTATATCACTTCTGTGTCCTCCATTGGAGCATCTGCTGGGCTGTGGATCTGGCACACTGTTCTGTATGAATAAGACTTTGCTGCACGCCGGAGTGTGTGTAAAGCAGTGTAATGTCACATTAAATGTCTAAAATGATTTTACTGTCTATCAGACCCAAGTTAACTGGTCCATCAAAACGCTGACTTTGCGTCTGAGTGGCTTTTCTTAAAAAGCACAACGCTAATACCTTATATGGCAGCCAAACAGGAGGAGTACATAAAGATAGGCATACATAAAGATTATTCAATGACAATAATGCAATTCTATCGTCCAATATATTGTCTATCACTAAAACGGATAATTCAGTTTTTAAACAAAATTTGATGTAACAGTGTTTAATTTTAAAATGTTGCATTCTTCCATAGAAATTAGACTATTAGGAAGCACAAATTATTAAAAACAAAAGTCATTGTGCAGTGTAATTTTAAATGGGTAGATATTCATCAAATAATAGTTTTGGTTAATGTTCTTTATATATAAACTTTATTTTTTATATTTTCATGATGCAGTATTTAAAAAAACAGTTCAAAATAGAATAAAATTTAAAATTTTAGGTATTTTAAAAATATAATCTTTAACGATGGGTCTTCAACGATGCACTACTGACAATGTGCTGAAAATAGATTTTTTTCTTTTGTACTTTCTATACTTTCATATATAATCAAATGATGCTATTGTCCTGTTGTATTTTTTTTAAATTCTTTTTAAATCTTGCTATGATTGTTTCATAAACATGTTTTTGTTCAACCCAGTAGCGGCCTAATACTAATGTAAGCGTTTGATTATATTTTATTAATGTTATTGTTAGCCCGTTTTATTTAGGATTTAAAATTGACTTTAAAATGGAACATAAAATTCATAACAACTAGATTACACACTGCAAAATCTTTGTTAACCCTTCTGTTATCTGGCGTACCTATAGTTTTCACTCCTATATTTCTTTGTCAGGTGAAATTACTGCAGATGAACTGTTGCGTCGCCTTCGACAAATCAAGGATGACCCCGAACCACTCAGCAACGATATTGCTGAGGAAAGAGGGGAAGGACCTGGTGGTAAGTTGAATGTATATTTCCCTGTTTGTTTGAAGCCCATATCAGCCAGATGTATTTATTTGGGATTCTGAACTGTCCTAATACTTTCTGTAAAACACACACAACAAAAAATTTGTGTTTGTTCTCAGTGACAGATTCAGAGAGCACTGAGGAAAACCACAGTGGGGAGACCCTTCTTGACTGGCTTAACACAGTTCGACAGACAGGTAATACAACACGGAGCGGTTACCGGGGTAACCAGTCATGGCGGGCTGTGAGCCAAACAAATCCCAACAGTGGAGATTTCCGTTTCAGTTTGGAGATCAATGTCAATCGCAACATAGCTGAGCAGCAAACACAGACAGATAGGCTGGAAGGGCGACAAGAAAGAGCAAATGGTCCTGGGTCTGAGCCAGAAAGTCTTATGGAGATGGCAGAGGTGGTGGAAGAGCCAGTAGTGGATGAGCTGGCTGTTATAGTGGAGCCAGAGCTGCAAGTCCCCAGCACACTGGCTCTAAACAGGGAAGTAGGTGCACTAAACCCATCAGTTTTAACCTCCCCAAACTTGCCTCCAGTGGATCAATCACGAAGGGGTCAAATAAGGGCCCGCAGCAGAAGTCCAGAGCAGCGTCGGACAAGGGCTCGCACCATAAGAGGTCGTTCGCCTCTCAACCTTGAAAGATTAGATAGACTTTCTTCTACTCAGCATGGCCTACTTCCTCTTAATTCTGAGACCCTTCCTGAGCTGCAGGTGGAGGGCAGCTCAAGGACTCAACAGCTGTTTTTGCTGAGACAGAGCACCGTTGAAGCCGAAACTCAAGAAACTGGAGCCGTCACTGAGGAACCTGGAGCACCACAGGAAAGAGAGACTTCTGGAGAAGTAGTAGCTTCAGGTCGACGTCCTCCAACCATAATGCTGGATTTGCAGGTACGTAGGGTCCGTCCTGGAGAGTATCGCCAAAGAGACAGCATTGCTAACCGCACAAGGTCTCGTTCACAGACTTCCAACAATACTTTATTATATGAGACTGAGCGTGGGGGGTTCCGTCGGACCTTTTCACGTTCTGAACGGGCCGGAGTAAGAACATATGTTAGCACCATCCGCATTCCTATTCGGAGAATCTCAGATGCCGGACTGGGGGAAGCAACTTCTTTGGCTCTGCAGTCCATGATTCGGCAGATTATGACTGGCTTTGGTGAACTTAGCTACTTTATGGACTCTGACTATTCTGACTCAAACCGTGAAGACAACCCACCAGCAGACCTTGTTGATGCACTGAGTAACCATGATGCTTCTACTGGAACTGCTGCTTCAGATTTTGTTTCTGGGGCTGGACGCTCCAACCCGGATGGTTTAGAGGAACGGACAGAGGAGAGGGAATTGGAAGGAGTGCCCAGTTTTGCATCTCCTCGGGAGAACCTGGCCAGACCACAGGCCCCCATTAGTCTGGATGAGACTGGCTCTCTGCCCTTTTTGCGACTAGCACACTTTTTCTTACTTAACGAGGAAGATGATGACCAGCCACGAGGCCTCACCAAAGAGCAGATTGACAACCTTTCCATGCGAAACTTTGGTGAGAGCGATGCGCTTAAAACTTGCAGTGTCTGCATTACAGAGTATGCTGAAGGCAACAAGTTGCGGAAGCTGCCCTGTTCTCATGAGTATCACGTGCACTGTATTGACCGCTGGCTTTCAGAGAACTCAACCTGCCCTATCTGTCGCAGGGTGGTTCTTGTTTCCACCAATCGTGAAAGTGTTGTCTAGCAAAAATTAGTCCTGTGGCACTCCAGCGTTTCATGACTTTCTTCCTTTCTGTCTTTTGCATTTAGTACATAGTCATGCAAAGACTTATTCAAAATTTTCAGTACATTCTATATGAAGCGATTATTAGGTGTTTACCAGATTTGATGGGATTAGCTACGAATTTGTTTGGTTCCAAACTACAGAATAGGGTGTTTTGACCATTGTGTTTTGATCTGACAATAGAATAAATCTTGGTACAAGACACAGCTGACTCAGACTGTGCTACAAGTCCTGATTATTCATTATTCATTATTCATTGTATTAAAGATCAACATTGTTATTCAACACTATGTGATGAGGGGTAAAGCACATTTAGCACAATCTTTGAGTCCTATGTACAATTACGTACAATAATATGAAGGGATTTAATTTTTACATTGAGCAAGTATCAATATCAGATTCCAGCTTTTTTTAAATAAAGATTAACACTGCAGACCAGTTCAGTTCATTGACAATTGTGACCAATTGGAAGATATTCCTAAAATGTAGTCTTTCCAGTCTTAAATATTTGTGGTTTCATACAGTGTTGGTTGTGTTTCAATATAAAAAGCATAGTCTGTTTTGTACCAGTTGCACCATTGTCAATCTCTGTCTAAGCACAGAAAAATAGTAAGATATTTTAAGCACTGGTTCTGAATAAGCTTGTCATTCTTTGTAGAATAATTGAAGTTTTAATGCTTTGTAATTCTGGATTTTAAAACAAAATGGTCAGACACTTTGCAGACATAAAAAGGCTGTAAATATGCTACTCGGATGCTTTAGGTTGTATTTTCTCCCGTCTTCCCAAATTTGACTACTCTATAAGATGTCTTATTCAAGCATATTTCATGTAAGAAATGCAACAAATATGGCTATAGGCAATGTTGTGAAATGCAAATAGAGGAAATTTTAAAGGAAATTTTGACATTGACTTGTATGTTGTAGTATGTAAATATTAACATTTAAATGACGACTTAAACCTATGTTTTTCTAACAGTTGTGTACATTAAAAATAGCACCATTTATATTACTTCAATGAGGAGGACATTTTCTCAATATGTAATTGTTGGTTCATGTGTTGCTAAGGTTCTTTAGTCCCTTGAGGGTACAAAATGCAGTGTTACTTTTTAGAAACAGCTGATTAAATAGCTGATGTCATTGTTTAAAGACATAATCATAGTGCATAATACCTCATCAGCATTTCATACTTTGTAGGCATGCAAACTCTTGTCAAAATGCACATTACAATTCAGTTATAATTCATGTATTATAAGTTAACGAATTTAAGTTTGTCACCATCATATTTATAGATTGTTTTAATCAAATTTTGATTCGCTTCCAGTCTTCAGTGTGTAAAAAGAATAAAGTTGTTTCCTCATCTGACCTTGTTTCTGTGATTCACCAGTGACCTATTACATTTACAGTTTCTTTGGCATAAAGGAAATCAAACAACCCTGCTATCACAGTACAATTCTGCAATTTGTTTTAAATTCAAAAACTGCAAATTCAAATTCTGCTATTTGAATTATTTTTTACTAGGTCTGCACATTTTTAGCATATATTTATATATTTTAGAATGTTTTGTAGTTGGGTAAAGTTTTATGCTTTGAGGAATGTTTGTCCAGATATATTATTTTGGATCAGATGAGTTGTTACAATGTCTTTTGCTTGTACCACATCACTGTTACAGTGTACAGATGTTGCAAACTTTCTGCAGTTTGCTTGGCTGAGAGATGGCTGCAACTTTATCAATCTATTCTGACTTGCGTCAAAATGTTGTTTGTATATTACAATAAAGATATTTACAACAAAACTGGAAAGGTTTGTTAATATAAAAGTGAGTGTGCGCAACACAGGTCAATACAGTTTGCCCAATGTACTATTTCTCATCATTCAGGTGTAAGCTATGTATGTAAGCCTATAAAGCAATGCATTGCAGCAAGACTGAAGGAATATGTTAATATACTATTAAATATACACTGGGCTTGTATTAGCAATAGCCTTTGTTATGTCAGGTGGTATGGTGGGAATTCTAATTCTAGAGAAAAGTTTTTATACATTGCTGTGAGCAAAATTATTTGTCAGTATTTTGGTCCATATGTTTTAGAAAAGGACATGGCACACTTTCAATGGCATACTTTGCCAACTAGTAACTGACATGTCCTCCTACAGAGCAATTATGAGGACTTTTAGTCTTTTAGACATTTGTCAAACATATGCTATATAATGAATATTTAAATATTTTAGTTTAGAAACACTTATGCTTAATTTTTTCCATTTTACAGTAATAGTGAACTTATAACACTAGTAAATAACAAATGTAACTGGGAATTATGTTGTGACTAAAGGTAATAAAAAAATAAACTAGGTTATATTCTAGTATCTTCAATTTAGTTTGCCTAGAATTTACAAAAATGATTTCTTGACATTAACCAGTTTCTTCAAGTGTCACTGGGATGCTTTTTCAACAGTATTGAAGGAGGTCTTATCTATTCTGGGTTCTGATTGCCTGCTTTTTCTTAATTATTTGTCAAACTATTATTATTAAAAAAGTTTTCAGTGCATCCTATATGAAGCGATTATTAGGTGTTTACCAGATTTTATGGGATTAGCTACGAATATGTTTGTTTCCAAACTACAGAATAGTGTGTTTTGACCATTGTGTTTTGATCTGACAATGGAATAAATCTTGGTACAAGACATGGCAGACTTAGACTGTGCTACAAGTCCTGATTATTCACTTGTATTAAAGATCAACGTTGTTATTCAACACTATGTGATGAGGGGCAAAGCACATTTAGCACAATTTTTGAGTGCTATGTACAACTATGTACAATAAATATTAAGGGATTTAATTTTTACATTAAGCAAGTATCAATATCAGATTCCAGCATTTTTTTTAATAAAGGTTCACGAGTTCGCACTAACATGCAATCGCAAATTAGGGTAGATACTAGCCAAGAGTGAGGTGATGGGGTGGTGGAGGGATGCTGCGAGATTGTCATGTGACGGAGGTAAGGGACGGCTATATATATGCATCGCTGCGTGATAATTGGTTGGATTACATGACCGTGCTCTTCCCGAACTTAGTTAATAAAACCTAATTTCACAAGTTCGCACTAACATGCAATCGCAAATTCTATTCTACATATATCACTGATGTGTATTTGACGTGCTGTTCGGGGGAGGGCTCCAAGCTCGGAATTTGGCCCGAACCCAGAGTACTACCCCAAAAAAGCCGGATAATTGCCGGACAGCCGCGGGAAGAAAAACCCCCAAAAATGTAAAGTGAATAAAAGCGACGCAAAGGCGTTTGAATATATATATAGAGGAACTCGAAAAGGTAGTGAGGTCAGGTAGTGACAACACAACGAAGTCGCAATTAAGAAATCAGCAAATTACGAAATTGGTTGATTCTTACTCTGGACTTGAAGAGTACTAAACGATATGTGGAAAATTTCAAAATTTGAGTGATGACTAATTTTTAAGTGTTTTTGGAACCAGAACCTTGTAACGGGGTTATTAGAGTTATTGACGAAAAGTGGATAGTTTGGAGACTGGACCAGGGAATGTCTATACTGCAGATAATTTAAGAGAGAGAGATACGATTGAATGGGAGGCGGTAAGTTAAAGATATAAATAAAATGGCCTTTTTTTTGCTTGGTCTGTTTTACTTTGTTTAATAAAGAAAGTGATTGTTTCGTTGTCTAAAACCTGTAAGTCGGCGATTGTAGGACGGATAATCGGATTGAAGTGAGAAGTGATGGATAGTTCGGAGCACCGGAGAAAACCAAAGAAAGCCAAGATAAACATTGCGCCGAGAGTGCGAGCGGTGTTAACGGAGTGGTAGCCAAGATGGAGGGTGTAAATGCAGCTGGTGAGTATGTTAATAGTAATAGGTTGTCTGGTATCGGGGCGGGAAGGGTGGATTCTTTCAAGGCCTTTAATGAGGAGGGAGGTTTGTGAATTGTTAATCGCTGGGGACAGTTTGGGGAACGACAACGACCTGGTATTATTGCAAATAATATGTGTGGGATAAGACTAATTACATATACTAGGCCTATAGTACGTCAGTTATTGATGGAAAACTGATGGTTCCAACTATATTTGATAATATGTCGGGCACTGAGAAATCGTGCCAACAAAAAGCGGTGAGGCATAATGTTACTAATTGCAGCCATAACATCACACTGCTGGGAACAAAATAAAGCAAAAAGTTTTTGTGTGTAACAGTAGGATTACTAAAGAAGTCTATCAAATCCTGATGATCTGTCTCAGGGTCATTTCATCCAGTCCCCCACCATCTGGTCTCAGAGTTTG
>JAZGTI010007903.1:0-12462 GCA_036877585.1 Botia kubotai
CCCAAAAATACTGTCGAGAAGGTTATAGCATGTCTTACAGTCATTCACCTCAAAACACATTGTTAAGCCACTGTACTTGACATTGGAAAGCATTGAAAAGGTCTGGAGTACCAGGAGTCAGAATTACGGCTTCAAGTCCTGACAGGAAGGTGTCATGTGAATAAAGATATTAAATGTACGTTTCTAAGACATAAAACATTTACACCGTAACCTTAATAAACTCTTCTCAGCTGAAACTTCATATCGACAGCGCTGACACATCTATCACAGATGAAGGTGTTAGTGGGGAGATTGGTTTTGATGTTTGGTCATGTTTGTACTGTAATGAGATCTGTTTGTTAATTCTTTTGAGTATAAATGTGTTGTTTTTAGGTTGATTTGACAGACTTGCTCTTGATGATCAAAGTCTTTCATGTCCATTGTAATCATGCTGTCAGTGCTTGAGAAAACAATCCCTGTGGTGTCCGTCATCAGAACTGTGCTCATACAAAGGCTAGACTTGACCAGTGGAAAGTAACAAAAAGAGAATTCAAAAACAATTACATGTCAAAACGAATTATACTAATTTACAGGCAGCATGTAATTTTGCTTTTAGTGTTTTTGGCATCGAGTTCATCGCAATGCATTCTGGGATTGCTTTCTCCACAAAAAGTAAATTGCTGCCACCTTACATTTTGTTGAAAACAAGATATATCTCAATTAATGTACCTATAGTGTATAGGAACCTACAGGAAACCTATAGGAAAATAATGTTGGAGTATATATTTTAAGGAATTTATATATTTCTGGTCCTTTATATTTTTAGACTAAAATATCAACCTATATGTCTAGACAGTAATAGTGCTGCAGATCTTTTTTAATAAGACATTGATATGTGACAGCATGTTATTCTGATGGATACCGACAGCATATATATTTATTTATAATGTATATATTTTTAAGGAATAAATATGCATATTTTCAGCTCAGTGCATCATTCAACATGTTTTTTGGTTTTCTTCTTACCCAAGCAAACAATAGACTCTGAAATCCGCTTTGAAATGATCAATTATGGAACTGGTTACGCAAATGTTGCATGTTCAGAACACACATAAATGTTAGGCATTTGATGAATGAGAGACCTGAGGGTTCATTGATTGGGCTTATCATTATCCATTTCTGCTCAACTACGTATATTGTCTCATTTGCATTTCGAAATTGCATCCGCCATCTCCCAGCATGCTATTTCAGTTCCTCAACCACCCTGTAAATCGTTAGGTTGCTGTCTGTGTTACTCTGAGAACAATTTAAAAACAAATGGGCTATTTATCCAAGCCCTTACTATGAGTCTCTGTGTTACACGTTTTCACAGGAGCACTGCTTGGCTCTTGTCTCCTGCATCATGCATTTAGCTGTTAGCTTGCAGTATTGTCTGGTGAACGTTAAAGCTCTGATGTTGAAGACAATTGTCTGCTCATCAGAGTTATGGACTGTGAGGTCTTCTCTGAAGATCTCCAGGGTTCTTAGGTTTGGCTCATAAATCAAATGATTGATTCTTTATTGTTAGTGTACAAAGCAGAGACCATGATCAGAGGCCTCTCATGTTCCGACTCTTTAGTTGTTTACAAGATCTCTTGTATAATTGCAATATTTCACCAGAGCTTACTTGTAGTGGCTTTAATTGAGTCAGAGAGTCTCCATTCTTTGTGGCTTTGTTGCTGATAAAGTGAATCATTACTTGTGAATGAACATGCTGAGCTTCTGTCAAAAGTTTTTATTGGCAGTCGATGGTTTAGTGGCTAATAAGTTATTATTTGAGCAATACTGTGGCAATACACCAATACATGGCAAACCTGCCAGCATGACTGAATTAGATTGACCTGGTCAGGTGGCACTCAAATGACCCCAGCTGACCCTTCCTCTGTGGAAAATTAATATGTTCCCTCAATAACCAGTTCTACATATGCTCAGTACCTTAGATACCTGCCGGCTTTATAACGCTTATTTGTAGTTCTTGACAATAAAGGGCAGTCTGACAACACTGTAGGACTGTCAGGTCTCACCGCAGTAAAATAAAATCGAATAGCAGGACTCTTAAATGTTACGATCAAACTATAAACGGCAATAACTACCCTTTTAAATAGTATTACTGTAAAGTTTTCACTACAGTTGCTTATAAAGAGTTTGGTTACCCTGGTATTGAGATTTTCATTACATTGATAGTTTTGTTGAGTCATTTTTGGCATGTTATAATGAATATTTTCCCAGGAGTTGCCCTTCGCCTACAAGTGTCCTTGTCATAACACCACTACGTTGGTTGGCTTCCTTATCCTTTGAGCCCAGGGTGATGAGAAAAGTGATGGGTAGGATAAACAAGCCTCCTTGTCCTATTGGTGGACACTGGGCAGATATGATAAAGAAAAGTGCAAAGAAGTGTTGAGCTATGATATTTCTGTAGGAGCAGTTTGAAAAAATCATTAAAAGCCACAATGTTCTTTGGACATGTCACAGAATTTCGTATGTCTATGTAATGTAACAAATGTATATATAGAAATAAACTAATGTTGCCTAATGTAAACAGTAAGCTAAAAATTAAATACAAAATAATGCAAAAAGACAGAGAACTCCTTTAAAAAGGCAGTTTAAGGAGACACAATAATTATACCGTGTTGTTACAAGGTTGTTTTTGTTGTGCTCTTGTTGTGTTTTGTGACCAGGAAAGCAGGTTTGAATGATTTCCTGACCGGTATGTGAGGATCACTTATGTTCACGCCTGCCCACTTCCTCAAAGAGGTTTAAGACAACGAGAAGACCAAGCGCATTCTTGTCTTTGATGGAATGAGGCACTCTAAACCACTGGATTCTACTGCAGATTACATTTTTTCAAGCAGTCACTGAAACTACATCTTATGTTGAGCCTTTCCTATGTTGAGTTCACATTGTGTTAAATTACGGTTTCCCAGTAACTGAAGGACTTAATAGTTGTGACAGTCGAGCTATTGCTGTCAAGAGGGGCCCTGAAGTCAGGGGTCCCTCCTCAAATAAACAATCAGCTCCGGAGTTTTAAGAGCCTTTAGTGTGATATTGTTTTGTCTGCACCAGGTGTTCACCTTCTGTCTTGGCTTATAAATCCTGTTGATTGTCTATCATCAGAAATGTGTCATTTTAGTGTGAAGAGAATTGGGGATAGTACACAACCTAGTGTTACAACAATCTTGAGGGATAATGTACCAGTGCTTTTTTCAACCTTATGTGCAGCTTCCTGTTGGTCAAAATAGGTCCTGGGGGAACAGTAGTAATGAAGTTTGACCCTTTTATTACTAACCCTTGAACATTTTTATGAATCTATATATGAATCTATATAATTATATATAATAATTTATATAATAATCTGCATATTGCTACTTTGTCATTTTGTATAATATTCGGCGAATAAAACTGCTAGTTTGTTTACACATTTATATTGAAAGAAAGGTCCTGATAAGAATAAATTCGGTTCAATTCAGATACAATTTATTGGTATAGCCCTCTGTACAATACAAACAGCTTTTTACAGCAAAGAAAAGTGTCTTTAATCCCCAGTAAGCAAGCCCAAGGTGTTCTTGAAAACCTCCCTAAAAACTATAAAGGAAAATCTTGTGAAAATCAGCCGAGGGATTCCACTTTTTCTGGCGTGTTTGCTAGCTGTCACATTAAAACAATCTTAAGATGTCAACGCATGCACAGATGTTCACTGGCAAGATATAATTTAGGCACATTCAGATGGGTTGAAAGTGTCTTGAAGTACATATTATGCAAATGTTCACTGAAAATGTGTGATGTTTTTAAAAAGATGTGATGGGTTCAGCAGATCAGGTGGTGGGTGGAAATCAGAGCACTGAAGTGGTTTCGTTTCAGATTGACACAAGAACTTGGATCAGGAGTTGTGCAGCATGTTCAGACAGAAAGTGTCTGATTTCCTTGATGGTAAAGCGAATCAGAAGGTCCTGGTGGTCATTGAGATGTGGGCAGTGAAGGTTAGCTGATCTTCAGTCTGAACTGGCTTGTGTTAGTGGTGTTGAGGTCAGCTGTACAGTGATGTTGTGGTCATCTGATGGCTGATCGGAGTGATGAGGAGTTCTGTCTTCACAAGACTCAGCTAATGGTGTTCCTTCATCCAGGCTGAGATGTTTGAAGGACAAGTTTTTGGAAAGATGTTCCAGTGATGAGGAGCATCTGTGATGAGTCTTATTAGACTACTCTTTTACTATATACTATAACATATGGGCTTAGTTAATGTATGTACCTGGTTAAACCGATATGTCTTTAGTCTTGAATTAAACAGAGATTATGCCTGAATCCCACACAGCATCAGATAGCTATCTCAAAGCATAGAAGCCATATAGATGTGTGATGATAGATCTGTTAGATATTGATGTATTAGAGCTTTACTATAAGAAGACGCATTTGTTATCGATTAAAGGAAACTGACAGGTAGTCAGTGTAAAAGTGATACAGTTTTCTAACCAAACACACTGCCAAACATAGCATAAAGATCTTGTAAGAGAGATACAACCTCACGGTCAGATGATAGAAGTGAATCATTTGTTACTCTGACAAGTGCAGTATCTATATTGAGGTGAACAGCCTGACACTTGAACACCATTTCTCTGTAGGTAAGAACACAGCAGGATGAACTTCTCTCGATTTTTGACATGAGTTAAAGATTAGAAAGAGGTTCACCTGTTCACTAAAAGCCTATTTCTTTGTAAACGGTTCTAAAAGTGTGTCACACATTATTTTTACGGGAGTTGTGATATTCAGCGGAGTTTCAGAAGCTGAAAGAAATATCTCTTTTTAAAAGTTAGGTGGGTAAAACATTTTGTGAGTTCACAAGTGTCTGAAGGTGCGAGAGTCTGTCATCTGAAATGCTGTGGTTATTTCTTTTTGCTGTGGTTGAGTTAGCATTTCCAATTTCTGTTCAGAGATTCTAAATGCAGTATAAATAAATCATAACTAAGGCGTAAATAAATAAAAACAATGTTTATTACTTCAACACATTACCCAAAACATACATTACAAAAAACATATAAATAACAAATAAGAAAATATCACCATATCATGCAAAACAAGAGAACATCTTAACCTTTCTTTTCTTAAAAACACATTGTTGGTTTCATGCATTTGAAAAAGGCTTTTACACTGTAACCTCTTTATTAGATACATTTAACAGTTCATATAAATACCTATAATATTCACATCATAATGCGGTAATGTTTCATAATCTATGATTCCCTCTTTTTAACATATACAATCACCTGGACAATAACTACATTTATTTGAAACCCCTGCAAAACCATCAGGCGCTTCTGCCCCGGTATCTTAGGTAGCATTAGTCCTACATGTAATATTTTCAGTTGTATGGCATCCATCTTGGAAAATGACACTGACTTAGCAATTAGAATGCATGTATGTATGTATTTATATACTGTATGTATATACACACACAATCCTTCACTCTGCCTGACAGATTGACAGAAGGCCACACTCCCCTTTGCTTTTTCTTCTTCAGTAGACTTTCTTGCAGGGCTTTAGCATTTACTGAGGTTGAAAATCTGGGTCATTAAGGCTTAAGCACACCCTGTGGTAACTCGACAGACACACAAAAAGCACAAATAGATGTCAGGTGGCTCTCTCACAAAAACCCTTTCAAGCATACACTAATGGTAAGGTTCGTGGTTATAAGCATTTTCAAGCAGTACCAGAACAGCTAACTTCACATCAAGAAGCGACAGTATTTACCTGGCACTGAAGGAAAAGGAAAGCTTTACAGTTTGTCAGTCTCCAGTTGGACTTCAATACCCTGCGACAACAGAAGTGCCTTCCCTGAGAAGTACAATGTACGTAACACACATTCCTAACCTACATGTGCATCAATTAAGTATAATTTTAAAGCTATACAGCCAAGATGAATAGTCTTCCTCATTGATAAGTTTGAATTGAATTTGCAAGGACGTCACGATTTATGTAGAGCATGGGAATAGTAGCTCAGCCTTCAAATGCAACATCTCTTGTGGCCAGTTAGCATTTCAGAATCCATTAAATAAAAAAAAGTGTACGCATCAAACAATGCAACCTTAAGAGGCTGGGTAAAGACGTCTGGTTAAAAACAACAACTGGGGAACAGGGAACATTCTCAGACGTTGGCTAGTTATGAAGAATGCTCTTTCAGTAATGTTAGTAGAACATTTTTAACTTTAAATATTAATAAACGTTATTCTTAAATAGTTAGTGGAATGTTTTAAAAATGTTATTAATGCAATTAAGAAACATTTGAATAACGTTCTTTTAAACGAACAATAACATTAATACAATGTCTAAAAAAATTAACGTTCCTAAAACTTTTAAAATAGCATTTCTAATGTTTTTGTTACTTAATGGAAACATTAGAGAAACATTTTTACAACCTAAAATTGTTTGTTGGAGTGTTTCCAATTAAAACCTGAAAATTATCCAAGAACCAATGTACATTCATGTACTTTTGTAATATAAGCGTAATTAATAAAAGTAATTAATACAAGTGTAATATATGCATAATCCACACATCTTATTTATATGCCGATACGACTCATTTCCTTACAGACAATCAGCTCAAGAGCTGTAACCTTTGTAAAGCAGGTGGAGAAGCTGCGGTGCTTGGATTTGTATTAGATGATAAAAAAAACCTTTGATGTAAATGACATTTTCAACAAAAGTTCGAAGCAGCAACTGTGTAATTAATCTGCAAAAAACATGTGATTGGAATATTTAGTAAAGAGCAGATGATTACCAAAATTAATCACCTGTATCATGAAAATTGATAGGTATTAAATATAACTGTGAGTAATTGAGGAAGCTCATCAGCTGATGAATGAAGAGATGCGGTGCACTTGGTTGCTTTCAATTTGAATCTGTCACATACTGTTGAGAAGAACAGGCAGGTATGCGTTGTTGTCTCATTATTCTAGCGAGCATCAAGACAGCCAGTGCGAGGCCTGCCTTGTTACATCCGCATCTCAGCGATCAAACCACACGTTCAGGGCTGGATTGGTCGGGTCGCCATTATTCCTTTTATTTACTGTCAGGTGGCTTCTTATCTCCTCCACCTACCGAATTTTGCTCTGGTTCAGTGCCTGGACCCGTCTGGGTCACTCTCTTCATGCGAAAGGGGGATGGGGAGCATTTCAATGAGCCGGTCACGATGGAGTTATTCTCAGACTCGGTAAGTACGACTGCGTTACGACAGTAGCGTTTCAGTCCTTTGCGGAAATGAATGGTGAACAGGCCATAAGTGATAGGATCCAGAATGGCATTAAAAAGGCCAAAAATAAACAGGATGTGAGTCAGTGAGTGAGAAACGGTCTCTTCCAAATCCTCAGGAAGAAACCAGTACCAGAGACCCAGCAAGTAGTACGGGGTCCAACAAACAATGAAAGACGTCACAATCACTATGCTCATCTTCAAAGTCCTCATGCGTGCCTTCGGGATGTTGCTGTTTGAACGTCGTAAGTGGACTTCCTTTGAAGATACTGCGAAGGCAAGAAGATTATTTATGAGCTTTACATTATGTATAAAGCTGTTGGTCTTTAAGAGATTTTTAAATATTTGAACTCTGCCTACTGTTTCCTTTGGTCATTCTTCTAGATATCTCCACCAGGATTCTCGTGTAGCAGAAGATCATGATGGCCAGCGGTATCAGGAACAGGCAAATGAAGGTAAACATGTTGTAGAGCGTCTCCTGCCAGTGCTTGACGAAGCTCCCGCGAGTGGTGCACTGAGTGAAGTTGGCAGGCACTGTGATGGTCACATTGTGAAACAGGAACATCTGTTGGGGAATTTAGCAGGTTAGCAAGGAGCACAGATGCTCACCATTACTAGCAGCATAAAGTACAGACTTAAAGAATGAACTAAAATGAACCTTTAGCTAAAACTAGTTACAAGGAGCCAATTTGATTGACTTGGAAGCTATCTTTTGTAAGTCTTGTTTGCTTGACTGTTAAATGCTAAATGTTATGCACGCCTAAAGCCAACTAATCAACTGAACACCGTCCACTATGCAAATTAGATGTGACACATATCTCCTTCAGGCAAGACGTTCATGGATTGAGTTTATATTCCAAGAATCAGTTCATTTGCAGAATGTTTCATAAATATTATGATGCCTGATTGTACATAGACTCATCAGCCGCCTCTGAAATTGGAGGCACACTGATTTTAAACGCTCCACTTCATTATTTGAACATTAGGAGGAACAATAAGGAGGTCTTGGCATTTACTTCCTCTGCCCCAGACTGTTCCATAACGTGCACTCCTCACTGATAGACAATCACTTGTTACGAACAGTGATTGTAGTAATTCTGTTTTTCAGACACATTAGCCTGCAGTGGTGGTTTAATCTTTATCACCTCCGTTACTGTAATTAAAGGCTGTAGAGCATCAGGCTGTTTTCTTTGGTATTTAGATTTGAAGGTCATTTATGAGCTCATATAAGAGAACTAAAATGTAAAAATACTTGAACGACTGATAAACTGCGTAAGTGAAGTGTAAAAATACTTGAACGGCTGAAAAACTGTGTAACCGAAGTGTTTTAGAGTCAGAGATGTTGAGTAACGTGCCTCATCTAGCATCAGTCATTATGTTAAATGTGAGGTTAAATTAAAGGGCTGGTGAGAAGGTGTGCTGTCATTACCGAACTAATCTAACATCCATGAATTTTACAACACTTTCTAGTTCTGTTCTAATTTTGCAGCCGGTCTCAGGGGAATGTGACATTAGCTGCTGATTTGATTTGGACAACTTGCCTACTGATTCTGAGAGTTACTGATTCATTGTCAGTATGCATAGTGTATCTCTGAATGACAGTATAACAGTATTGCAGTAAGACATTTTTCTAACAGTATGCCACTCAGCAACTGTTGAAAAGTTTAAAAGTGCTACTTTGCACATTAAATACAGACATCATGCATATTCATGTGGATTTCATTTTCTTTTATTATTAAATATTCTTTCTTCCTAAATGGCTTCGTAGAGCCTCCTTATTGAAAAACATATTCAAAAGTTTTGACTCAGTTGAAGAACCCTTAGGGGACTACATTAACAAAAGACAGATAACAAGAAATAGTTATTACTGAATCAGCCTTAGTTGTTCCTTTGATCTTCCACGCATAATTTAAAAAAATTGCTGTTTTTTTGGAAATCACAGCATGCAATCATAATAATAGCCTGTAACTTAACAGCCATCATCTAAATGAGAAAAAATGTTTTTTTCATTTAAAGTAAGTGTGGTTTTAAATTACATTGAATGATTGTGTTGAACATGAAGAGACAGGAGTACAATCTTCTGTCCTCTTTAATTTTAATCTCGATTCAGGTATCACTCCAGGGTATTATTGAATGCAACTAATGTAGCACACAGAGAGAAAACACAATGAAAAACATAAAACATCACTCAACCAGCTGCTCACCTGAGGGACAGAGAGGACAATGCTCATCACCCAGGCCACACTCAGCATTATTTTGTTCTTCTTCTTAGCCTTATTGATGGCCAGAGGGTTGAGAATGGCTGATTGCCTGTCCAGGCTTATGACCACAGTCACGAACGCACAGGAGTACATAGCCACCAGCTTAAGAAACATTAACAATCTGCAAGCCAGGTCTCCAGCCAGCCACTGAACCGTGATGTTCCAAGCAGCATCCACGGGCATCACAATAAAAGTCACCAGAAGGTCGGCGACGGTAAGGTTCATGATTAATATTCTTACGTGGGATTTGCGCTTGTTGTTGGTGCTGGCTGCCCACAGCACGGCGAGGTTGCACACCGCAGATACCGCGCAAAGTGTGAAAGTAATTATTACCCTCACTTTCGCTGCCATGGAGAAGGTGGGCAGTTCCAACGCAGCTTCACCTGTGCTATTGTTACATGTGGGCAAGTTGTAGTCGCAACTGTCATTAAAAGCATCTCCGGTCAGTTGGTGAAACATGGTGTTTTCAGATGTTGGAGAGCTGTAATTCATCACTGATGAAAGCGTGTTTGTCTCATTTGCTCAGCTACCTCCCGCGCAATGAGGATCACAGATAATTCATGACGATTTTTGGGAGGAGACGCGGGCACCTGGAAAGCCCTTTTATTTAACAGTACTACAGAGGGATTTAAAAAAAGAAAGAAAAAACAGTTCACACATAGAGGACATTTTTCTCACCAAAGAGTTCCTCAGTTGGACCACCTGATGCATTTAACAATTACCAACATGTAACAAAAATATTTCACTGATAAAGCATTAACCATGGCAATGCGTGATTCAACATTGCATTTATAAATGCATTGCTAAAATAATGTATCTTTTGTGGATTTACAGTAATTCGTTTCAAAACTTATTTATGCTATGCGGCTTTCCTAATATTTGAATTCTAAATCATTTTTTTAATCAAACTCACCTGATATCTAACGCGGTGATCACATTAGTCGTTTAGAAAAAAATCCAGTGACCTTGAAGTAAATGTTATAATTGTTTGTTCAACTCAATGACTGAAAACAATACAAGAAATCTTGGTTAATTAACACCATTCATGTATTGCTAAAATCCGATCTTCTATGCGTCTCAAACACTGTCCAATGAGTCGAGTAGGCAAGTTGTCCAAATTAACACCTGTTCGCAATGTGACATTCGTCTCCGTGAGAAAACTGCGAGTTGTTCAGTTAATCGCAAAACAAGCAACTACAAACATTTAGTGTAGTCTACTTTTCCAATTCATAGAAAAAAAAATATTGAAACATGGAAATTGTCGACGGGAAGTTAATAGTATCTGTATGTCTTCGGCAGCCTCTTCACGTGCAGCTGAAGGATGGAGATGTGGAGGTCTGTGCGCATCTGCTCACTCTGGTGCCTGGAGCGCATTCACGGACTTTCAACCTCTTTCATTCCCTCTCGCGTCACTTGACAACACAGGCGCGCGCTCTCTCAGCTGCCACTCTGAACTCACTATTTATAATTAGTACCTATCCTTTATAAATCTACCGTTTAAAATTTTCCCTTGTATTTGCAAGTACTTAGTTTTCATTTATTATTTAGCTGTATTTTAGAAAAGAAAATCATAATATGAGTCATTTTCAAGATATATTTTTTCATTAATTTTGCTCCTGTGACTATAGATTAACTACTCTTTTCACAATTATAATCTGTTAATTAATTCTATAACCCCTATTCCAATTATAATGTATTCATTGAGCCGTGATGTGGGTTTAGCACGGCACACCACTATTGTGAAGGAACCCCAAGAAGGTTTGGCATACTCACCCAGAATTATCATCGCATTTGTTTATGCAATGAGCCCAGCATGCTCTTCTGATTAAAATATATCTCCTACACGCTACCGTGACAGTAATTGAATTTAGTGAGGCATTGTATCAAAGAGAAGGTTGTCGGCATTGCAGCTGCGAGGGAAATGAATCTCATAGTGACCTCAAGGTCTTTCCTACCCACCTAGACCATGAGACAGAAGAGAGTGCCACCACAGAAGTCAAGATCAATTCAGCTTCAGATGGTGTCACAAACACATCTGAGCTCCAGCACAAGTTGGCCCCATTTCCCTGCTACTGGGAACTGAGCTGTCGAGAATCAGCACTGGAACAAATGTGGCCCTCCTGCTTCCATCAGCATGTATAAACAAACATCCCTCCCCAAGTAAACCCGGGCATAGACATCCTGTCATCAGGAGGAACCGGAGAACTTATTAAACCATCTGCACAGGTATAATATGCACAGCAAACTTGCTCGGAGTACAGCAGGCGGCTGAGAATTTGAGTGACAGACTTTTAAGCTTCCATCTTCTGGTAGATTTTCATATTGAGAATTTTTTGTAAATTGGAACTATTGTCTACTTTGTTCTTTCCTTCTCGCTTCCTATATAGGGTTTAGCTCGCCCTCTTTTAGAGAAGAGGGCAAAGAAAGTTAATTTTCCCAGATCTCATAAAAGTTACCCTTAAAGCAATATCAAGCATAAATTGAAATGAATATTACTTTTCTTCACATTTCAATGGGGTACTGCAGGTTATTGGCCCAAAAGATATGAACACTATATTGGTCTGTTGAAAGGTAAAACTTAATCAATCCTTACATTGTTAAAACACAATAGAACAATAGAATAAAAAATCAATGGTGATGGATCCTGGTATAAGGTATCTTACCTTATTCTAAGACCCACACACACGCACACACACACACACACACACACACACACACATATATATATATATATATATATAAGGTAAGATACCCTTTTATATATATATATATATATATATACACACACACACACACACATTGAATAGTGTTGCCTAGGCAGTTGTTTCTGCCTACCCAATGTACCCAAGAATTGTTGCTTTACAGGCAAGCCAGCATAGCAACATGCGACTACCATACAACGATGCTCAAACATGCAACTCTGTGGATGTAACCAAAACAGCTG
>JAZGTI010007904.1:0-20935 GCA_036877585.1 Botia kubotai
CACACGCTCACCTTTAAACATGGGGCTGACCTTCCAGACTCCCAGACACCCGAGGGAGGTGAACTGGCCAAAAGAGAGCTCCAGGAAGAACAAAGGGATGCCACAAAAGACCAGCATAATGAAGTACGGGAACATGAAAGCACCTGAGATACAGACACACCCATCGTTACATAACAATCCCTTCATTCTGACAATCAGTTACGTAACGTCACTTCATCCTAATTTAAGTTGCATAACAATACTTCAGTCTTCTGAGGCGTTTCTCATAACATAAATACCAACAAAAGCAGCTCTAAAGTAATAAATTGAGTCTTGTTTAACAAAGTTTTGTTCCACTGAAGTGTTCTTTAATATCATGCGTACACACAAAGTGTATTATACAACAGTTTTGTTCCACTGATTTAACTGGATGAGCAACATTTCAAGAGTGTTGCTATTTTGTCTACGTCACTGTTTGTATCACACCACTTGTCGGTTCACGGTTATGTTTTAAAAAAGTAATGTCAGTTCATTACAATTACTGTTTATCCACCTGTTGTATAACAACAGCACACTCATAACTGTGCCATCTGTACTGAATAACAGTAACATGATTAACATAACAGTTCAGATGCAGGTAATCATAGCCATGACTTTCAGAACTACAACGCTACGATCATTTTACATAATACATGTGGATTCTGCAGGCGTTTGAAACAGCATTTGTATCTGAGTAAAGCTCAGTGTGATGTCTGAGTTACGGGCAGCGGATAACAGGCGGTTCTGGGAGTATGAGCTCATGGGGCAGGCTCTGGGGATTATAAGAGATTTGTTATTACTACTGCTAGATTCCCGCATTACCATGCTTGCCATAACTATGTCTATTTTAAGAGACGAGTGCTATGAGACTGGATGCCAGAGCAATGCCCTTTAAAGGGTGCAAGGAGTTTTAAGAGATTTTTAGGGAACGTGACTAAGGAAAACAACTTCAGATTACATCCAGAGACATTAATATTAATGATAACCTTAACATTAGAGTCTGGTGGAAGATGAGAAATAAATATATACATTTTAAGATATTCTTATGTACACAAAGAGAACCAATGAGAATGTTCACCTCCTCCATTACGGTAACAGAGGTAAGGGAACCTCCAGACGTTTCCAAGCCCCACTGCGTAACCCACACTGGTGAGGACAAACTCAATCTGGTTGCCCCAGTTTCCCCGTCTGGAGTTTTCATCTTTCTTCACTGGCTCTCCTGGAACTGCGCCGTTCTGAAACACAGAGACAAAGATGCTGAGAAAAGGCCCAACATGTTCTCAAGGCGGAATGAAAACCAGGTTGCTTGGTGAGAACTGAATGTTTAATTCTCATGAGTCAGAGAGAAAAACAGTACGTTACAGAAGGTACGGAAAAATTTCAAATAGTTTTGAATCACTTTTGAATCAAGATTTTAGATTAAAAATTGATATGTATAAGAGACAGTGTATATTTCAGTTGCTGTGTCCTGGTCAAAGGTACAAGCTTTTCACCTTAATAATCACCCATTTGCTTTCCTTAGCTCTTTTATATGATCCTGTAGTAAGACAAGTACACTTATAAACTACAAATATTCCGTATAGCTTCTCAAATAATAAAAACTGCATGATCATAAATGCAACATTGGAAAATTTAAAGTTTAAAATAGTTCAAGATGGAGTATTGCATACATGCATGCAAGACACGTCAATGTCCCAAAAGTCAGTAATAAATACTGCCAAAAATGAAAGTTAAAAATATGTCCCATGAAGCTGGAGCTGTGGCATAGCATTACTCAACATGTTGCTGACACGCTGGATGAATTCGGGTTAAACATTTTGTAAGCTAAAATTTTGCTTACAAAAAAAGCAAAATGTGCGATTGTTGGAGCGCATTTGATGCCAACTGAAACCACCACCATGTGCACAAGACAAACATTTGGTCTTGTCGGCCTGACTTAAAGTTTCTTCTCTCCATCTGTTCTGATCAGATGCTCTTCGTGTTGACCTCCGAGGCAGTGCGGGATGCGACCAGAGCGCGCTGTCTGCCCGCACAGCGAGTGCGCTGCGGGAGACGAACATTCGGCTTATGATCGCAGTCTTCCCTGCAGCTCTTTAGATGAGTCAACAAACCAAAGCCCACCTTGCATCTGTCAGCAGTTGTGTCTTACAAATAGGAAGGAATTATGGGCTGCACATATAACTCTGAACAATAATTGGCAACAACAGTTCCAGTGGCATAATCCTATGTTTTTTTTTAACAGTTTTGCCCATACTGGGCCTGCTTAAACTGACCTGGGAACAGGCCAATACACACAAACACACATACATCTTCCTGCAACATCTGAGTCTGGACTCTCTGGGTCATTGCTCCCAGCAGGATCACAGAGACACATGTGCGTCAGAAAACACACACAAACCCAATCTCCACTGTTTGTTCCTGACCACTGTTTGTTTGACTTTGGGCTGTAACAAAACACTCATTTTGTTAAGCATGAACATTGCTAAACAATGCGCGGTTCTGTTAACGCAACAAAACTGGTGAGAAATCGTTCTACATGGCAACTACAGCTTTAGATGCTGAAGCGAATATCTCTCTAAGCCTGGTTTTAGACCCAAGACAGGGTGTAGGCCTGTGGCCAGGCATCTGTACTAGCTAGTGCTGATAGCCATCAGTTAGTCTGCGCCCCTGCTGAAGGCTCTGGATAAGGAGACCTAGAGTTTTCTCTGAAACAGGCTGGATCCTTCAAGTCTGAAAGTGACCTGAGAGATGAAGCAACACTTACAATTCCAGCTTTTCTACCTGACCTCACCCCTCAAAATGACTTTTGTTTTAACCTTAAGGTGAGCAACCAATATCCACGCCACCACTGTCACGCTAAAATGCAATTATTTATACACCAAGAGCTTTAAGGTTTCGCAATTAAGCTTAAAATACTACTATTATCGTGACTGTAGTTTAATATTATAAAAGGTTGATATTTGTAAGCCCGCCTGCACTCACACGCAGTTATTTTTTTACCTTCCAGCAGAGCAATGAATTGTTTAATTCTTTTGGTTAAATCTCTGCACTCTATGATCTCTACCCTTGTGTTCTGTGAAAGCCCAGGTGTTTCGGTCGTCGCCGTTTGCTCCAAGGATCTGTCTTGCTGAGCACAGAGAGGAAGATCGCCCAGCTGGGCCCATCTGCCCTTTTATGTAAGACTCAGACACAGTCACACACACACACACATATGGTCTCACTGGGACCTGATGAAATTAGTGGTTCAGCCTGTAGACTCGAGGGAAAGACAGACTGACAGAAAGACAGACAGACATTTCAGAAAATGAGGTTTTGCTTCTGCATTTGTGAGATGCAGGCTCACAAATGTCAAGTTCAAAAAGGGTTTTCTATCTTTCTAAAAATGTACATTAAATGCACCTAAGCAAAAATGCCAATCATGACATTTCAACCATATGAATGCTAATTGACATTTTATCACTATTGAAATAAGTTTTCCATAACATTAAAATATAAACCTTCACAACGGTGCCAAGACAAAACAACTTCCAAACATTTCTCTGTAGGTTTTACAATGTTCTGTTTTACAACTTTAAACATTCAGAAAAGTCTCTACCCACGGCTGCCTGAAGCCTTTGACTGACAACAGCACATCCGAGTAACTTACTGCAGGTATGTGACCCTGTCAGGTTAAGGGGGAAAGTGAGAACTGACCTGTGACTTCTCAACTTAACACCCAGAGTGCCCGGAGATATTCGTGTAGAATGTGGTGTGGTGTAACAGAGTATAACTGACGCTTAGCGGCTGAAAAAGATGTGTTTTAATGCTTGGAGCATAAAGGTGTGTGTTCATGTGTTGTAACTTTTCTGTTAACATTCTTTAACTTTGTCTCTATAAAGTGTTAATTAAAGATCCATGCAAAAATAGAAACATTAACAATACATTTTGAACTAGTATTTTTTTTTAACTAATCACAAACTATTGGCTGCAATAATTTACATTTAAAAAAAAACTTTCTACACTGGGCTTGCCAGTAACATGTGATTTTAAAAAAATGTAGTTAAATTTAGCTGTAAAATTATTGATGCATATTATGGTCCCCGAAGAGAAAATATTTGCATGATAACAGATGGTTGAGTAACATTATGTGCTCTGGTTGTGCATGTCAACTTTGCATCATTGGGTAAACACTCAAACACACTTATCAGAAGACCTTTCACACCTCAGCAAAAGTGGCAGCTTACCTGATATCCATGTTTAATTAACCCCGACACTGCCGAATAAATCTATTAAAAGATTTCATTATCTACCAATGTTTATAGTTCTTAGACAGTTCCTCTTTTATAAACTCATTATAAACATCAGTTTTCTGAAGGCCTGCTAATCCAGCAGAGAAACAGAAGCCTTTGGAAAAGGAAGATAAAAATACTGAAGAATCAACGACCTCTTGCTTTCTGAGGTCAATAAGTCAAAGGTGTGGCCAACAGAGTTACCTTTGTAAAAATAGCCCAGATTGCTAAACTCGCCCTGGGCAGTGAAACTTTACAAGGCTGAAGTAAAGTAGATTAGCGATTCACTGTTGACCGATGCTGCAAGAACCCATTATGAGAAATGACAACATCCAATTATGCTGGTGAGTTAACAGATAGGCCGAGTGAAAAACAACTTGGAAACAAGAAAATAAGAGGTATATTAAGAAAAGTGAATGGAAGAAAATGAAAGGAAAAGAGCAGAAATGTGCTCTCAGCACTTCTGAAATGGTCGGGGACATCTGTTTAAACACCAAAGTCTATTGGATTCACCACTTCTTCAGAGCTGACCTTCTCGCTTCCCAGTGCCCTCTACTGACCCTTTAGGTCACATTTCAAAGGCAACATCCTCTGTTTTCCTCTGCTGATTGAGGGCTTCATTTTCCTCAGGAGAGAAGAAACATACAACAGGTCCATTCAAAGATTTCACCCCAGGTGTGTTTATCAAGGTCAGAGGTAAGACCACCATGTTTGTGATCACAGCCAAAAAGCATCTTGCAGATCAGATCAAGCTGGAACAACTAAGAGAGGGCAACCCAGCATCTAAATGTCAAGACATGGAGGTGACCAGCTATGTTGGTCTTTGCAACATAGTATTGTTATCCTATTACCTTGAAAAAGGTGAGAAGGTCCCAGCAAATCATTCTTTGACAAATTAAATTTAAGATTTCACAGCGCAACATCCGCACCCCATTAGTTATGGTCCCTAAAGCACTCAACGGTAAATAAGGGCGGGTTCATTCTCTTCAAGTGGAACGAAACTAACCAGCGTGGACAGACCTTAAAGAAGCCATTATCCAATCTCTGTGAGGTGAAAGTAATTCTGCTAAAGACACAGAGCTGCGGCTTCTCGCCCTGCAAGCAGTGGGTCACATTCCTGCCCTCTTATTGGCTGAGACCCTGAAAACACACTTCTCATGCTTGATCAATCATTTGCAATGGTGACTTGTCAGACAGCGCAACCCAAACCTGGACAAGGACACAAAAGCAAGGAAGTGACGATCACCTAAGTGTCAGGTCATTAAAAGTTCATGCCACTCAAACTCATTCTACACACACGCCCATATAAATGGACAAGAATGTAAATACTCTTACATCAGACTTTGTGAAGCACGTTAATCTGGTTCCCTAAGGGTTTCATTTTCCCATCTTTCTCTATGTATACAGGCCATTCGATTCATTATTGTGTCAGCATTAAGATTTGGTGGTGTGTAAACACACTAATGGAAACGTCAAATGGAAGTGAGTTATAGTGAAGCAAATGAAAATGCAAAGAAATGCTGTCACATCACCAAATATCAAGCAATCAATAAAAGCATAGATAGACATCTTTTGGGAGTCATCTAATGGCTTGAGGATTACTTTCTTTGGTCATAACATGAACCAATCTGGTGTTCGCTGTCCCCTCATGATGTCACATGTACTAGATTTATAATGTCACTAAAACATTACTTTAACAACAGTGGTTTTGCCAGGCAGGGTTGTAATCAGGGTTGAGTGACATTTAAAATTGAATTGAGAACCCTGTTTAAATTCCATTTCATGTAATTACCTAATTTGAACAGAATTTGAAATGCACATACAATTATAAAAAACAATGTTTGAAATGCCACCTATAAACTTTTACTTTCCTTTCAGTGAAACATTTATTTTTCAATAATAATAAAATTTCTTCAAAATACATCTGAACAACATAAGGCTGGATCTCAAGAGTCTTATATTAGGCAAACAAATTTCTGTGTGCCTTTTGTTACTCTGTTGTCTGGCTGTGAATAATAATTCAGTAACTCTTTATGTCCTACCAATTCAAATTCCTTTTCAACATCCAGTGGGCGTGGCCAATTCAATTCAAATTCTCATCAATTTATGTACTTTAAAGGGGCCAAGTTTTAACAGAACTTAGAACCAGATAGAACCATTTTCATAAGAAAACAAAATGAAAGTTAATGGGAACAAAAATCTCAATACCTCATGTCATGTGACTACACAATTCAGGACATGTATAGCATTCCAAGAATGACAAGCATTTTTATTGTTAAGAGATGGTTTACCGATTACTGTGTCCAAACACATTTTAGCAAACACTTAAGAGCCCATTTATTACTTAAGAGCCCATTTGTCTTGTTTCTAATTCAAAATTACTTGGTGAATCACAAAATGGCATTCAATTTCATAACTGTAATCTAGTCATCTACTAATTGTAAAACAACCTTAAAAGATGTTCTTGAGAAGTTTCCTTAGAAAGCCACAGAGTTCTTAACCCTCCATTGATTATTGAGGCCTCCATATTCCATACACACCTCTAGCTTGAATGTTATTCCTCACTTCCTTCAGTCTTACCTTTGCATTCTTCATTGTACACCCCAGCCAGTAGCCTTTACTCAAGCAGGAATCTACAACATTCAGGCAAGCATCAGCGTGTGTGTGGGGTCAGAGAACACTCCAGGTCAGTCTGATAGCTCAGAGCAAACTGACACTGTTCCATGAGAAATCTGTTGTACCGTGCTGTGGGTGGGGACAGGGGTGGAGCCTGGAGGTGTGACTTCAGTGAGTCTCAATGGTTCATTGAGGGACTTTAAATTTTGTTAAAACAGCTATACTATACTACACGCCTTGGCACCTTTTATTTACAAGACATAAACTTGGTAACAATAAAATCTGATTTTGTTTTTGGCAAAAAATCAGTTATCTTTAAGGTTGAGAAGACTAAGAAGCTTAAAGTTCAAAATCTGTTCTGATTTGTGGATACTGTGGCGCACTGATCTGGACAGACAACCAGGTCTAGCGGCAGCCACACGCTTCACATAACTAGATCATTTAATTAGTGCTCAATCAGAATGATGAGGGAGTGTAGCCTGCAGAAATGTGAGCCATGGCAAGCTGTTCACCTGCTCTCCTCACACTCCTAATATACACACACTTTCACCCCTATTCTACTACTGCATAACCAACCAAACAACCTAAATGAGCTTTTCATGAGCTTTTTATTTTTTTAAACTGGATGAGGGTCAGTGACAGCCGTGGTCGCCATTCACTTTCATTGCATAGAGAAGAGCAGCTAGAACATTTTCTTTTGAGGTCCAAGGAAGAAAGTCACACGATTTTGGTACAATGAAAGTAAATACAGAATTCTAATTTTTAATGAACTATCACTTTACATAATTTCATTCAATTCATTTTTTTTATAAAAGCTGGCTACCACTGTGTTTTTGGAGAAATATCATCTTTAACTGGCATTTTTATATCACGTGTCAAACCGGACAAAAGACACGCCTGTAAACAAACAAATGTAGTTTAACAAAAGTAAAACGTGATGTCTGGCAGTAAAGCAAGCATGTTGAAAGAGACTGTTTCAGGCTGTTCTGCTGGTCTGACTGGCGTGACGGCTCTGAATCAGAGCGCTGACTTTCTCATCTCTGCTGCGGCCTGAGGGTTCAGTTTGTGGTGGCATGGAGGAGTTTTCTGAAGCCAGGACTGAGTGAACGGTTTACTGGAGGACCAACACGCTTCCTCTGAAGCCCCTCAGCAATCCTTCCCAACTGCATGTGATGCACCAAACTTTCCCCAGCCCGGCAAGAATCAGCAAAACCCAAATAAGCATTTAGTCAGTCCAGCACCCTTTCTATAAATGACATATTGTGCAAAATGTTGCATTTGCAGAAAGCAACTTTGCCCCCTGGACAAGAAACCAGTAGGGCCGCTGCTGTGACAGCTGCAAAGGTGGCGATGGGGTTAGCCAAAACACACTTGTTTAGAGGACAAACATAACGCGTTTACATAAAGTTTTAATAATAGAACATATTAACAAGCAGAGAGATTTTTTGCTATAGAGTTCAATTCCTGAAAGTTTGTGCTAGTTATATACTCAAAAATGCAATTCTTAAAAAGGGTTCAAATCTTGACCATTCTTGTACTACTTGTAAGCCAAAAATGAATTTACAAGTAGTACAGTACAGTGATTCCAGAGCCTGTAATTCTTTCAAGAATGCGATTTCGACACTCTAATCCAGACCCACAGCAAGTGCATAATACTGTTAACTATTATGTTGCAATTCCGACCTTAAAATTCTAAATGAAAGAAAATGTTGCCTAACACATGTATAATATATGCAAGACATTACAAATATCAACAATTTCTATGACTCAGTCATAGAAAGTCAGTCATAGAAATCAGTGCACATTATTAAAAGGAAAAAAAGCTTGCAATCTTTCATCAAAACATCACTTCGAGCTCCGCCCCTAAAACAACATCACCAAGGACAAACGTTTTATCCAATGGGTGAAGTGCATCAGAAGGGGAGGAGCCCTCTAACCTCAAATTCAAGTCTTGCTACATTCTAGAATGGAATGTCTATGAATTTCTATTCACAATGGATACATCTCAACTTCATTCTTCTTTTGTTGTATATCCTATTTATTCCCTCAGACATATACCACATTATGAAAGAAAAATAGGTTGTAGGCATTTTTTTATCTTGACTTGAATCTTTTTGAGGAAATTCAGTGTATTACAGCTAATAGGGAGTGGTGAGACAACAGATGAATGAGAGCCATTAAAAGAGTCAACAAATGAAATGGAAAGTGTCACTGAGAGGCACCGAGTCAGAAAGGGCAAGGTATAAAAGCAGTGATGGTTTGAAAGTCAGTTTGGGAATGTGGGTTGAGCCTGAGGGAAGTACTCACGACTGCAAGTGAGGGTCACTAACGCTAGCAGCAATGACAGCTGTTCAGACAGGCAACCTTCAGCAAGCCATGAAAAACTGACTGAAGGTCACATGGCCAAATGACTCATCTTCAATGAAAAGTTAAAAAAATAACATGAAGACTAGTTGGTGTGAGTGTAAAGTCCTGACAAGGGTTAAAACATTCAAAATGACATAAATTCTAAAATTCCAAAGTTTTATATACCAAAAAAAAAAATTATATGTGGAGAATGTAAATTGTATTTAAAAGCAAAAATGAAGGCAATAGGAAAAAGAGAGAAAGGGAGAGAGAGGGAGAGAGAGAGAGAGAGAGAGCGAGCAGCTGGAAGCCCAGGAGCGCAGTGACTTTGAGACCACTGCCTCTGAGCACACATATGCTTCTCAACTGCTTTTTTCCTTTCGTCGTTACCTCTGCTTCTTCATACACCTCTTATCACGAGGAACAGATTCATTTAATCGGTAAACTTATCAGTGGCTTATCATTAAGCAAGCCAAAAAAAAATCTCTGTTGGTAAACAGACTCCCAGGACAAGTCTGAACATTGTTAGAAATCAATTTAAAAGAACTTACATTGAAGAAACAGACAGTCATTTTAAAGATTTAGGATGTACGCCCACACAAGCCTTCATATCTGTGTATATCCATGCAACACCATTGACTTTATAGGAACAGTTCATTAAAAGAAATATCAAATTAAAATTGTCATTACTCATCCTCATGTTTTCCCAAACCTGTATGCTGTTGTCCTCAGAACACAAAGGTAGATAAAAAGAAAAAAAAGTCAATCTTTTTTCAGTTTATTTTTTCAAATCAAGTGTCATCCACGGGTCACTATGATTTGTCACTGAATGACAAGCGGTCTCTTCAAAAAAATGACTTTCATGTTCCACTGATAAAATAACAGCATACAGGTTTTGCACAACATGAAGGTAAACAATGACATTTTCAATGAACTACAAAAAAAACCCCACAAAACTTATAAACAGAATAAAATAAAAATTTTACAAGTGCTGCTAAATTCAACATCGTCGTAAATTCATCACTGTGAAGACATTTTGACTCACTATATAATTACTGGCTCATTCATTATCTCAATTATTAATCAAGCATGCTACTGCATACAGCAGAATTAGCCCCATCACTGACATAAAGGCTCCATTTGACGTACAGTCCAAGCCATCAAAAACAGAGTTTACAATCTATAGTACAGCACCAATGAATGGAGTCTCATAGCTGTAATTGTTCAACACTGGCCCATTATAACTATATATACTCTTGTACAGTATATAATGTAATAACATTTCAGAGTTGGCACATTTCAAGCCTGAAAATGGGAACTGATGATGTTTTCCTACCGCAGGAACACATGAGGAGCTTGAGGGCTGGAGTTAAAGTTGTGGCAGATGCACCTGCTCCTCAGTGTGTGTGTGTGTGTGTGTGTGTGTGTGTGTGTTTCTACAGCTGGACACCTGAGACTACCATGCGTCATCTTCTGGCTCTGCTTGCAACCATGGCTTTCCTGTAGCTCAGTGGTTAAAGCATGGCATTCACAACGGCAAGGTCATGGGTTCGATCCCAGGGATTGCACGTACTTAGAAACAATGTATAGTATAATGCAATGTGAGTCGCTTTGGATAAGAGCATCTGCCAAATGCGTAAATGTAAACCATCAATGCACTTCATTAAATGCCCTCTGCAGCGAGTCTATCAAACAAACATACGTGGGTCGTATTCTAAATTTCACAGAGCTCATTCAATAATTAAATCGTACTATCAAAACACTCAAAACTTACTCCAAAATTGTATTTCTGCTGCCTTGCCTTTAAAACCTCTAAGGGTCAGAGCAAGGATGAATAGTTATAAAAACGATGATATATATAAAACATGACAGGAAAATGATGCAATATATAAAAACAAAAAACTATTTGATGCAAGAATGACCATTTTCACCTTTCTCTCTGACATAAGCTGTTGCTACTATACCTTTAAAACTACCTAGCTAACTTCCACACACAGACAATGCTATAATTTACACTATTTGTTCACTAATTTATTAGTGAAGTCAGGATGCCAAATATTCCCCCCATGTCACCACAAGATTTCACAAGTTTTGTGATGTCACAACAAGATTTCTAAATGGCCCGCAGTTATGCATGTATGTAAATTAGATTCGTTATTCAAAGATAAAATAAATATGCTACATGCACTACATCCTGGTTTTAAAGTATGTACACCAACACTAAGAAATTATCGCATCTAAATAACCACCAAGGTCAGGTGTGTACAGTTCATTATGTTTCAAAGTTCTCATCCCAAACATCAGTTAGTAATGCATGTTATGCTTTAACCTACATAGATAAGACCGTAGACAAAAATACATATCTACCTCCTAAGGAAATGAATAATCGGAGGGTAAAGGTCAAAAAACAGACAGGTTAGGGTTATCAATAGTCAAAGGTTGTAAACAAATCCCCCTGAACCAAAATGGCAAAAAGTGGTACTGTGAACTGTGTACTGATTCTCTGTCATACATTTGACCAGATCCGAGCAGCACTACAAATGCTTCCCTGTTGTAATTAAACGATGAAAGAGAACTCTCTCTTATTAAAAACTGTTCGAGAACATAACTTAATGACAACGCAATCTGAGCTTGCACATTTCCCTAAACTTCAGATATACGAAACAGATTTAATTAAGAACTAACATTCCTGCCAACCCTACAGACTAAGCAAGATCACACTGATAATACATTTTTCCAATACTAGCCACATAATCACATCATCTCTCAATTAAAAAAACATGTTTTATCTTGATCACCTACCGAACGTGATGTCATTTTGTCTCTGCAGTTTTTATTTAGTTACCAGACTGTTACTTCATCCTAATTTGCAATTACAGAACAGTGGAACGGAAACAGAAGAAACAAAGGAAAGGATGCGACCAAAATTAGCGCTGTGTTTAAATCTTTAAACCACAATGTGGCTTATCGGATATCTATACGTTTTATTTCCAACAAATCTTTTCCATGATTGTTAAAGTGCCTTGGGGTCTAAAAAGGAGGTAAAGAAAGAGAGAAATATGGGCCAGGCTGCATTCAGCTCAGTCTCTCAAACACAGCTCTCCTGCCCACTTCCTTGGAAACTTTATCACATACCCTTCCACCAGCATCGCCAGAACTTCCCACTGCAATTTGTTATAAAAACTTTTCAGTTGGCCCACACGTGGTCTGGTTTTTAAAGAGCTACAGCCCCTTTCTCACGTGGTCCGAAGGCTATTGAGTCGTCACAGGCCCCCTGAATGATGGCCGAAAAATAAGGCACTGCAGACAATGCAAAGTCTTGATTAATTCAGTTCTTTCAGGACCCTGCACCGTCGTCCGGGCAGCTCCGTACAATTGCCGCTTTGATGCGACGGTTAACACGTTTGTGCTCTCTCATTTGAAAGATGCGAAATTTTGAATTTCCCTCCCATCAGAGTTTTGCATCTATGTCCTGTCTGTTTGAAAATAAAAATCCCGTCTGACGCAATTACACACAAATATCATCAAAAATATCGACTGACCTGATCGGCCATACATGCTGCGCTGCTGTTGGGCTCCGTCATGATTCGATAGTGACCGGTAGTTGTCTCGTTTCAACTCTCAAGTTCTTCATTCACACCTTTCCGTTCGCTTCCGCAAAGAGAGAGGAAAAAAGAACCCCCTTCCTTTCGGCTGGCCTTGATTAATGCCTGAATTATTTTCACCTCATTTCATCTGATGGAGTTCTGTTTCCTCTCCGCCTCTTTCAATCATTCGGCATGGAAGGTCCCCCTCCACCACTGCCACTTTCTTTCTCTCTCTCGCTCACGCTCTCCCTCCCTTTCTGCTTCTCTCTCTCCCTCCCCTCACCTCCTCTTGAAGCTGTACTTCGAGTTAGGGAAAGTTCCCCCCCTCCTCCTGTATCCCCTATTCTGAAAAACAGACAGAAGAGATCCACAGCCTTTGCCTCTACCTCCACAATGAATGGAGTCGTTGTCATTCCAGGACTTTGGCTGCATACTGAGTGCTAGGAGCTGCTAGCTTAGCTGCCTGGAGTCACAGTCGCTGCCAAGCTTTTCAGCGGCCGGCCCGCACGATAAAAGACAAAAGTAAGGAGAGGTCCACTTCCATGGGGTGCGCTACTCTCGCTGTCCCCGCATTTCGTCCACTTGTTCTGGAGGCAGCTGCGCCCAGACCACCAACGTTCCATTCAGTCACACTTGACTCTCAAATCCTCATCCCCACACATTGCCAATTCTCCTGTAAGGTCCTGCAAGAGGACAGAGGGTGGATATACCCAACCATTTGTCTGCTGGTCAGGCTGCGTCAGGCCTGCACAGGTCACGAGATTTTCCAAACAATATACAGAACAAGAGCAAAACAAATCAATAGCGAGGACATTATAGGCCTGAAAAAGCTGCACTCAGGTCATGTGAAAAGATACAGAAGAAAAAGAGCTCCACAAAAACGTTCTCATTTGCAGCTCTTGGCTGTGGACCAAACGGAGTATCCTGTAATTGGTGTTAAAAGTTGACAGACTTGTGGCACTCTGCCTAATGGGCATTTAATAGAGGCGTATAACGGTGGTGATGCATTTGATGAGCAGAGCGATAAGATTCGGGTCTATTTCTGTGTCTTTAATTTAATAAGTGACATTGTCTATGCTATTGTCTTTGTAAAAAAGGGCAGTTTTTTTTGCTTCCGTGGAAACACACAAAACCTTTTTAAATCATGCTGGGATAAAATGGATCATTTCAGAAGTCAATGCCAGACTGAGTTTATGTTGTCATTGAAAGAAAAGGGGAATATTTATGCAAATCTCATTTTATATTGACCAATCATATCATCATCATAATTTAAAATGAGAAGAAAAAACTTGTGGTCTCAGGCTTTTGGATCCCAGTGTATATTCTTAAATCAAATATAAGATTTTCCCAGTTATTAAATGTCCTTTTTTCTATTTAAATTTATTTTTTGTAGTATTTTTAAATCAATTCATACAAAAATACAATATAGCCTCACAGTCCCAAAGAAAACATTTCTAGAAATCTTAAAATAATTATTTTATACTTCAACGAGTAGCCACAATAAATGAAAAGCGTGAAACCGGAGATGTATGTGTCTAACCTTCACAGATTAAGGAGGCAGTCTTTTGAGATGAGGTAAACAGAGTTTAGTATGCCTGCAAGTTATTGATGATGCTCTCTCAGCTGAGCATAAACTACATCTGGTCTGTCTGACCCTTTGGGTACACGTAGCATCACATAGAGATGAGCATCTCTTTACACATAACTACACTAAAGTTCTTATGCAACAAGATCGTACTGCAAAAACGTCTGTCTTAGTCACAGCCACATACTAGTGCTTAACACACGTGCTTCAGACATGTTTAGATAGGCTGCGCTTGAAGTAGGTATGGGTGACCCTTTGACTATGAGATATTATGACAATATGGCCTAGTAAGGTCTACCAGTTTATCTAGATTTTGACCATGTGTTGTGCTTTAACTTGTTTAACTGTGCTGTTGCATTGTGATCCGTCATGAGTGATGTGATTTAAGATGAATGGGTCAAGTTAAAAACACTCGATTAAAAAAATACTGTTTTGTGCACAGTTTGTGCATAGTTTTGCACAACACTATCTTGCAGGTTCGAATCTGGCTTGCACTATGTCACAATCCCACTTTCCCTCTTACTTCCCAGTAAGTTCCTGTACTCTATCTTCTATCTCTATTCAAAGGGGCAAAAGTGTGGCTGTATGAACACATCTATGATATTAACCTGAAGATCAAGTTCTCTTAAGTCAAATTATGGCTCAGAAATTAAAAACTTGTCTCATACACAACTGTGAATTTTATTTTCCACATTCCCTTTCCAGTGTGCTCCAGCAACTGCGGGCAACTGTTTGAGACCTTGTTTATGTATTTGTGCCACCCGCCCTTCAACACACAGGCATATACACACGCATAGCTCCAGGCATCTCCTTGTGTTTGAGCCACGAGCCCGTCTGTAAGGGAATCTGACACAGCCAGTCATTAGAGACTCCTCAGGGGCCCCAGCCAAGCCCTATTAGTCAAGCAGCAGCACGGGGCCTCGCCTCCCATCACAAAAACACTCACTTCTAATGAGGATATGTACACTCTATTTGCACTGCCCCATATCAATAGCATAATAGCAAGCGATGAGAGCAAGAGAAAGACTGAGGCACTGAAACAGAATAAACACATCAAAACACACACTGGGGTGGGGGGGTATGATCTCCTCATTGGGCACTCATCATCAATGAGTACTTATTTCTTAAAGAACCGAACATTCATAATAAATATAAAAACAGAAAATACAGAATGTCCATAGATCATTTTACTAGTTCGGTATAGAACTATTAGCATTAAAGTGGACTGACAGACTGTCGATACAGCTGGTGACTGTAAAAAGTGTAGTTTCATTACAGGGTGTATAATTGAAATCGATGTTGCTTTCTGTAACTACTGTAATTGTTTAGCTGAATTACATCACCAAACTCTGTTTGATTAACTTGCCATCAAGCACATCCGTTGGCATTTTTCACAGTACAGTAACTTTAATAATCCTCCTGGACCCTCAAGTGGTTAAACTTCTTGATTATACGCACAATGAAGAAAGAGCAGGATTTTCAGCTTAGTAACTGCAGTTATGGATCACCCCTACTTAAGAACTTGCACCCTGTGAGTCAGCAAACTAAATCCTTAACCATTAGCCTACCAGCAATCCATCCATTTTACAACCTTCCTTTCAGTCCCAACACAACTACAGTATTAAACCGAACATTAATAAGGCAGCACTAAGCTGAACTGCAGAAGGAGAGGCTGCCTTCGGTTCAGAGATGTACAAGTCGTGTGGAGCTCACAACCACAGTTAACTCGGTGTTCTCCAGCGTAACCTGAAAATAGGAAAGTAACAAGTGGTTTCCAGATTCACCAGGGATCTTCGGTGAGTGTGGTTTCCAGCAAAAGCCCCTTAAGCAGGTGTTTCCCATTCAGAGCACGTTTCTTCTATTGACAAGCAGAACAAGAGGGCCTCAGTGAGGGCTAAAATACTACTGCTGACTAAAACGTCACTTTTTCAAACTTAGTGCTGGCTTTGATGAGCCGTCTCCTTCCGGAACTCTCTTTTGCCCTATTTACAATCTGGAGTGGTATGTCCAACACACGAAAACAACTCTAAGCAAGCACACACACAAAACAGAGGACCATGGTTTTAGACAATCGACTTACATGATCTTTACCCCCGCACATGACAACAGAAACCCAGCTGAGAGGGAACATTTTCAGAACGTCAAGAACATTTTAACATTATATATCACATATAAAAAAACACTATTCTTAAGTAGCTAGTGTCAAATGCTTTAAAAACATCAAAACTACATCAAAGTTATCAATAATGTTAAAACAACATTTTAAAAAACTGAATGTTCCTAGAAAATTAAAAATAATATTTTTTAGGTTTTTGTTACTTAATGGAAATGTTAGGGAAACATTCTTACAACCTACAGGGAAGGCTAAAGGACTGTATGGTTTACATAGCAGTCTGGTAATAGATTTCCTGTTAACATCTAAAATAGAACATAAATATTTGAGACATTCCCATGAACTCATTTAGCGTGGATGTGAGCCTTACATAATGTACACTGCAAAGTAAAGGACTTATCATAATATCAACACGTGATTGGTTACACAACTTTGGTGATGGTCTTGCTAAACATTAGATGCAAAATGACTGCACATGAAGCAGTGAATGTGTATTAAAATAGTAACTAGCATGACTACATTGTGTACACACACACACACACACACATATATATTTGTTCACAATTTAGCATAACAAATGCTAAAACGATTAACACAAAATACAGAAACAAAAATTATATATAAAAAGGCAAAACATCATTACAAGGTCAGAAAGTCCAAAATTTCTTAAGAGTGTTGGTTTGGAAAATTAGATGAGCGCAACGTGACTGGGTACATTACAGAATTGAGAAACGTCTTAAAAAATAGAACCAATGCTTATAAATACAGAAGCTTAGTAGCTAAAATTAGTATTCAGACACACAACTCCTACATCCAAAACATGCCAATTTGCATTGATCCATTTAAAACGTTACAATAAATGTAAAATGGCCGAAGATAATGAATTGGTAGCGAGAGTCTGTTTTCATTACCAGTTCTCTGATCCACTTACATCACTTCGAATTCACATTCATGTCTTTTATTACAAATCAAGTTAATACGCTCTCACTCCCGATTACACCGAGAGTGATCACAATGAAATAAATGGGCATCTCTCTTGCTCGGAACTTCTTGTAGGGATATGTTTACTTTGTACAGCAGGAAGCAACACAGTGAATCTTAATCCGAGTCAATGTTGGGTCAGACGTACTGGTGAAAAGTCTGGCACAGCCATTGTAAGGGGTAACACAGAGACATATTTATGGACCTTCGCCTGAAAACAACTTCCTGCTCCATTCCTTCAGTGTGTGTATGGGGCAGAGAGAGTCTGTGACGTTCGCCTGGTCCAACGGCTTTTGGGACACTGAAGAGCAATTTCCAACGCTTGGATTAACCTGAAACTTCCATGATTATCCCCCACTCACACTCCCTCCTGCCATAATTTGGCTGCAAGGGCCCCAGCTGCTAATTCTTTATAAATAGCACGTAGCTCAGATCTCCTCCAGGGAGAACGGGGCTCAGAGGAATCGCTTGGGCACAAATCAGGCTGGAAAAGCACACAACATACACATTTTGACAAACATATGGGGCCATCACTGAGGATGAAACTGAGGTACATGTGACTTTGACTTGCCTCACGTGGATTCAATCGTCAGCCAATCAGAAAAGTGACTGAGCTGATGTTGAGTTTAAGGGAGAAACCAAGGCACAAAGTTTGTTGGCCAAACAAAAACTCACCCCAAAAATCCTAATCAAAATTCTGCAAACTGGGAAAGTTACACATGCAATTGAATCGTTTCAAGGGTTTGTACTGGTGCCATCTATGTTTTGACAAACGGTTGAATAATCTTTTTAAAAGAGGGCAGAGACCCTAACCTATAAAAGATGAGAGTTTACAAGTTGCCTGTGGGGTGAAGGTCTTTTCTCCCAGCACACAAAGAAAACCAGTACAAAGCAGCAGAGGCTCTCTGACACTGAGTGAAGCTTCCCGTCAAGGGTACATGAGAGGCACACAGCGAGCACTGTTTACTCCCACAGAGTGTTAGAGGTCATGTTATAGGAAACTCTGCATATTCTCATTTGACATTTTTATTGTTTGATATTTTATACAGTGCAAAAAGTGAATTTAAACAAGGTCAATTTACTTATTATTAAGACCCTAAATTGCGGCTTTTGTTCAAGCACAGGGCTAGCAACACAAAGGTTATGGGTCTGATTCCCAGGGAACACACAAACTGAAAAAGCGTGTGTTTAAAGTGTGTGTTCTGAAAGTTGCTTTGGATAAAAAAAATCATCTGCCAAATGCAAAAATGTATCAAAATAACATGAAAAGAATTATTTTCCATAAACGTCGAACACACTAATACAAATTACTACGTCAAAGACTGATTTGAATTTGAAACTGTTGCTTTTTATGCATTTCCTGGCACTTAATTTTATACATGAATTGGTAAACACAAAGGCAAGGGTTGTGCTGCTGTGATCTTTTAACATGCAGAGCTTCAAAATGATAAATAATAGGTCAAGGGGCTGTTTCTCTGGAGAAACCCTGAGAACAGCAGATCTCCCCCCCCGTCCAATGTCTTTCTCCTCTATTCTCAACAGCACGGGTGGGGGGGGGCAGGTCGGGTTCAAGCGCAACAAATTACCTAAATATGGGCTGAAAAGGCACTGAGGGACTTCAATTCAACCGTTAAAAATTATATTAATACAATAACAAAGATGAGAAGATTTAAGAAGCCAGGTGGGTGGAACACCGTGATAAACTGCAGTCCATAATTTCAGCTAGCGAGGAGAAAAAGTGGCTCTTTCTTGCTCTGTATTTTTGTTTAGCCTGGGTAGAATAGGGGTACCTCCACACAGAAAAGCGAAAGGAAGAAACAGAAAAACGAAATTTTCAGCCTGAGTGGTTACTTCAAATGAAATCTAAAGCCTGAGACTCAATAGGCCCTTTTGGGAAGGGGAATGTTTTTTAAAGGAATCACAGCAGTGGACGTGTTTGGCATTTGGTGGCCCTTGTCCTCCAATTGTGCGTACTCCACGGTGGCTGCCTTCTCTGTGGGCTTGGTGCGCTCCACAGACAGTAAAGTCTGGGGTTCAAACCTAGACAGAAATCATGTTTGACTTCCCCTCGCTCAGCCACATCTGTTCCCATGCCCCTGAAGGCGCTACGGTCGCGCAGCTACAAAGACGCAAACGCTGTAGCTAATGTGAGCGGCCAACAGCTCAATATGTTCCTTACATAAGTTTGTAAGGGCTGCTGACCTATGTATGGCCTGGAAGTTAATGCTCATCACCTAAAAACGAGACTTTTAGAAAGCTTTTTTTTTAAAGCTTTGAGACGTCAAAAAAGACAGTAATTACATATGCACGGAATCGTTACTTATTTAATAATGTGACACTTTAACTTTAATTTAAATTGTGTTAGTTAAAGGCAGTTAAAGACAATTTTGTTATGCTGGAAACTCGCTTCAAATCCTGATGGTAATCAGTAAGTGGTCTATATCTCAGAAACATAAAATGCTCGTCCAATCAGTGCATTCGGCTCATGCTTTCAAAGCTAGTTTGCTAATGCTAGCCTCTCTGAAATGACCTACCCTACCTTTAACGTCCTGCCAAGACTGCAGTTTGTGTGCTGTGCGCACAAGTGACAATTAGTAGAGTACATTTCACATTAGTGAGGGTCTATTTTGGATACTGTTTTAGAAGGTAGCTGCATCTGTAGTCAGAGAGGCGAATCACAAGGGTTTTAAACAGAGCATACTTTATCTATGTAACTTACCATTAATCACATTTGTTCATTAATTGGTCAGCGCTTAGGAGTGTTTGAGTGACCTCAGCGCACAAAAAATGGTCCAGCATCCCGGAGGACTAGAAAAACACAGTCTAAGGGATCCAAAATTTGTTCTCGCTTAATTTCCACTTCACAGAAAGCAGCACACATTAACAGCCCCTGGGAAAGGTTGGAGAGATGCCAGCAGGGCAGAACAAAAGTGAGTAAGGCAAAAGGTCATCAGAGTTAACATTTCCTCTGCAACCGTTTCTTACTGTCTGACAGCTCAAGCGTTAATCCTTTTCATGTCATTTTACTCGACTCTAATTATGTTTTGGGTTACTGCAGCTTTCACAATCTCTACTGTCACTGTGACAATGTCAATAGTCAGAGAGTAACAATGGGCTTCACACCGTTGATATCTCGTTGTCAACGCGTCAGGATATTCTCAAAGCTGAACAGCATCTGTCGGATATAAAGAGGGTTTAAAAAATCGTTTAAAGCATTGGCACAAGCTCGCAGGCCTTCATGTCTTTTGACAGCATCTGCTGAGGAACATTCAAGGACTCGCTTTCACTACGCCTGATATTGTACATTAAGCAAAAACCATTTGTGTCCAATGAGGTGTCAGTCTTCCAATCAGGACCAATCACTCAGAGTGATGCGTAAACAAATGTGCCAATCAAAACCCTCATTCCTTTTTGAGTACTG
>JAZGTI010007905.1:0-10578 GCA_036877585.1 Botia kubotai
TTTGTGTCCTCTGGACTTCTATAATTGTCTGGTTTGGTTAAGTAGCCAAACCTAATTTCTTCCTTTTTGCTGTTATATATTATAACAAGAATATTTATAGGGCTTTTGAAGATGTTCAGTTTCAATGATGTAGATAAAGAGCATGTTTATAAGAGAAATCATAAGAAGAAGAACTCAAAATCCTAAACTGTAAAATACTAAAACTGTGCAGAACTTGGTTCAATAAAAATGGAAAATTTAATTTATAAAATTTAAAAACATGTTTACATCCCTAAATGTAAATGTAATTGCATTTAGATAGATGCATTAATGCATTCCTGTTACAGAAGTTAAGATGTAGTTTTTATCTAATGATTAAAGACATCTATTTCTGATTCATTATTTAGCCAGTAATATGACCATAATCTGTAATATGATAGCATTATGTGTAAGAATGTCTCTAAAATCTATATTGATAGATCACACAGTTTCATCAATGATTTAAGACAAATTTTAAACCCAGGACAGAGGGCTGAGTGAATGTGATCTGGACTCTGTGGATGAGAGTCATTGTGTTAGAGATGCTGTAAAAAAACAAACTTTCTGCAGAGTAATCCACATACAGTCATATTCTACTGGATCTGCACTTTACATTGCTGTGTGTAAAAGAGAAATTGAAGGAAGTGTTTCTGTAGCTTAGTTGGTAGAGCATTTTATTAGCAGCACAATGGTTGTGGGTTTGATTCCTAGGGAATACATGCACTGACAAAATATAACTTGAATACTGTTATACTTGAGTACTTTGGATAAAAGGTTTTGTTTATGTTGGCATCAGATTTTTTACTCACATCTGATTTTTCGTATCCAATCTGGGCCACTTTCAAATGTGGATTTAAATCAGATACATATCCGATATGCAGACATCCGACCTGATTCTAAACACACATATCTGATTCACCTCGGCTCCAATGTCACTGTTCCATGACGGATTACATCATCATTTAGCACCGAACCTGGCTGCAATGCTAGCGCAAAATAAGGAGCATTAAAGTCAGATATAAGGAGGCTATAAGGATATATGTATTTGTCATGTCACCAGTGTGATAAGCATTAAAGCTGTCTTTATGATGGCAGCCTTGGGTGTACTTTTGCCGACTTTTGAACAGATTAATTAGCAAAAGTCCATCCACAACTCAAGGGTCAGTCATGGCGCTCATATTAGTGAATGACTGAAATCTTTTAATCTTTTAATTGTGTTAATGTAAACACACAAATCGGATACGAAGCGTAAGTGTAAACAGGTGGGCCAAAAAATCCACACATATTAGCACCTCCCTTCCTGCTAATACTTTTATATGACACTGATATAAACACCCCACTATTATTACTTTCACTCCGCTCAATCTCTCATGTAATCATTTATTACTATAATGTAAGCAGAGTATTATTGTTGTTGTTACTCTAGTTCCGGTCAAGGTGGTTTTCTAATTTTCAGTTTCCCAACAGAATGCATTTTCATTGGATCAATTCCAAGACGGTCTGACAACGAAAGGAAAACATGAGGGAAATATAAAGGGTAGAAGATGAGTGGTGAACAGGTGCTGGTAATGACAGAGATGAGAAACAGCCAGGACGAACAAGAGGGCGGGGCAGACACGGACAATGGCGCACGTGGCGAGCTGTCAAACAAAACCGCATCCTCCGATAAAAAAGACAACAGAGTACAATACAAAACCGGGATGATCAAACTGAAGTCCTGACAGCTTTACATATAAATAGAGAACAATAATTATTATAAAACACAGCTCAAATATCAGGCACGTTAATGGTATTATTGCAAATAATATGTGTAAGATGTATAAAACTAATTAGGCATACAAGGTTTATAGTAGGTTTATGAATAAAGCATTGACTGAACTGATAAAAAAACAAAATCATTAAGCAAGATATGCATTCCAGCTTACATGGAGATGGCATATAAAAGATCTTATGGGACTGGGGTATAATGGATTTGCAATAGTACCATGAACTACACACAACACGCAGAAGTATAATACATGCATACATAGAATATATACAATAAAAAATATCAGAAGTTTACAATTTACAAAACCCTAAGGAACCAAAGCTCCAATGATGCATAGACAGAGAAAAAAACCTGTATATAACGGTCGGTTTCTTAAGGAAGTTGATAAAGTCCTGATGATCTGTCTCAGGGGTCGTTCCATCCAGTCCCTCACCATCTGGTCTCAGAGTTTGGATCCTGCTGACTGCAGGACCTTGGGGAAATGAAAGACAGACAGATTTAGTGTGGAGCCAGTACATCTGTTTTCATGGGAAGTGTCCACGGTTCCGGTTTACCTAATTAATGCAGCCTAATAATCTCTTAAGGGATTTGAGTAATAAATCCATAGGACTATGTGTAGGCTAGATAAAAGAGGTGGGTCTTTAATCTAGATTTAAACTGACATAATGTATCTGACATAATGTATTTAATGTATCTGGGACAGTAATGTGCAGCAGCCGCTCAGGACACAAAATGGTTCTTTTTCTTTGTTTTGGATGTCGCAAGCGGTGCGCGAGAAAGCAGAAGCGCAGCAAGAGGGCAGAGGTCTATGCTTGCTAAAAACAAATGCTAGCCGTATGGCTCTCCCATCAATTCTGCTCTCCAATGGGATGTCTGCTCCCTGGACAATAAATTGGATTACATCTGGCTCCAGAAAACTATGAGGCATGAATACAGAGACTGCTGCGTCTTTGTTTTCACAGAGACATGGCTCAGCGACAAAGTTCCGGAAGCCGCCATTCAGCTAGACGGGCTAGCTTTGTTCCGTGCCGACAGAAACACAGCTCTGTGTGGTAAGGCTTGCGGTGGTGGCTTGTGTGTTTACATCAACACGGAATGGTGCAAGAACTCAGTGCTAGTGTCTGGTTACTGCTCATCACTGGTGTGAGTTTGTGTTAGATGCAGACCTTTTTATTTACCACAGGAATTCACCGCCATTCTCATAATCGGAGTATACATTTCCTTCAGTGCAAATACGTGCTCTGTGAACTGTAAAGAGCTATTAGTGAGCTGCAGAATTCAAACCCTGATGGACTGTTTATTGTTGTCGGAGATTTCAACCATGCAAATCTAAAGTCAGTTGGAACCTTCCTAAAATCCATCAATATGTGGACTTTGCAACAAGAGGGAAGAACGTGCTGGATCTTGTTTGTACAAACATCCCCGGCACATACCGTGCAGAGCCACGCCCCAACCTCGGCTACTCAGACCACATCTCTTTTATGCTAATCCCAGCATACAGACTAATCCTGCTAGTCAGACACTCAAAACCGGTTCCGAAGCATGTGAAAACCTGGCCAGCAGGAGCCAACTCTGCTCTTCGGGATTGTTTTGAACACACTGACTGGCACATGTTCAGGGAAGTGACAACTGATGGGGACTTCACCAACTTGGAGGAATATGTGACATTAGTGACCAGCTATATCAGTGACCAGCTATATCAGCAAGTGCACTGATGATGTCACCGTCTCCAAGACCATCACCACACGCTCACTTAGGTATTGAGGAGCTAAACCATTCAGGCCCTTGTAGGTAATTAATAAAATGTTAACGTTTATACGATGCTTGATAGGCAGCCAGTGTAGTTGTTACGGTGGAGGCTCCAGGCTCCTCGCCACCGTGCCACCAGAGAGAACCACACAAACTACATTTCTCATGATGCAACTTACCGGGCGCTGATCATTTCCTGTTTGCCACCTGTTCCTGATTATCATCGCCTTTATAAACTGGACATTTACTACAGCTCATTGCAAAGTCTTGATTTGCCATGTGCATCAATTCCGAGCAGTTTTCCCTGTTTATTCCCTGCTGGTTTTCAAGTTATCAGGGGTGATTATGTTCCTTTACTTACTGGCTTACATTGTAGGAACTCTTTTCTGATTCTGGGAACAATGTTGATGTGTGTGACTGTGGAAATCAGCAAATTAACAGTGTAATCTCCTGTAAAAAAATCTTGTACCATCTTTCCTTCCTATTATATACAGGTAGCAACAGAAGTGCCCTTGAGCAAGGCACCTTCCCCCAATTGCTCCCCAGGTGCAGTAGTGCTGCACACTGCTCCCTGGTTCACTCCTTACCAGTGATGGGTTAAATGCAGAGGTAATAATAACCTCACATAACCTCATTACTTCACTTCTCACACAATAACCTGCAGTACTGTGAGATTTATGCTGCTCTTGACTTTATCTTACAGTAAATGAAAACCTAATCAGACTCAGAAAACCTAATGTCCATGTAGAGTCTTTTAATAACTTGTTATGTCTCCACACTGCCATCTCTACACTTGTTGACTAGGCTTTATTAAGAAAATGATTGCACTTCTGCTGGATTTGCTCAAAGAAATCTCATCCCGATGTAAACTATTAACCCATCTCTAAACTGCCATTTTGGTTAAAAGTAAATGAAACATAAATATTTCTGTTTTTACATTTGCTTGTATTTGAACCTTTCAGGTTCTTTTTATCCACTGCTTCAGTCTTTTGTAGGGTCTCTCAGGGGTCCAATATGGGACCTCTACTTTTTAATCTGTACATGCTCTCACACTGTAAAATTTAAAGAATCATAATATCTCTTTTCATTTCTATGACAACGTTCCCACCTCTAACCTCCATTAAAATCTACACATTCTCTGCAGCCTAAGGATATTAAAAGCTGGATGACAATTAATTTCCTCCAGAAGCTGCTTGGCTATAGTAATTAAGGTTATCTCTTTCTGTTTGTAAAACTATTAGTTTAAATATTGGTTAAAATTTATTCTGAAACAATTAGCTCTGTTTTTAGTTTTTTTCCAGTTGAAAATTAATAATGAACATTAATTCTAATCAATCCTGTCTTTCCACGGTTTGAAAAAAATAATTCATGCATTCATTACTGTTGCGGTGGAGGCTCCAGCTACATCTCCACCGCACCACCAGAGAGAACCTTCTTCGGAATATTAACCAGATCTCCGCTTGAACTACAGCTCCCATGATGCAACTTACCTGCCGCTGATCATTTCCTGTTTTGCCACCTGTTCCGATTTTTACAGACAATTATTGCGAAGTCTTGATTTGCCACATGCGTTGATTCTGAGCGGGGTCCCTGATTACTATGTGTTGGATTTCTGTGTATGATTTGGACCGTTTAATGTTTATCGATTGTTTGCTGCCTGCCCTTGATTTGGAAGCTCTCTTTATGTTCCACTGTCTTGTCTTAAATTGAAAGTTGACAGATTTCACAGTTGCTGCACCACATCTAAGAAATCAGCTCCCACTTGATATTAAAAGTGCTCCTTTGTTATTGAATCTAGGCTTTATACATTTTTTTGGCCTTTCTGTCCTATTTACGCTGTGCTTTATTGCTGTTTTTATTTTATTTTTCTTTAGGAATTGTGTTTATTTATGTATTATTTTTTGTTTAGGTCAGTGTGCTGTAAATTACTATATATAAATTAGTTTTAGTCCAGCACTTTCATAGTTTCACACTCCTGTAACAGATAATAACTACAAATTCTAGTATTTTGCCCCTAATATTGTCTTGTACATTATTTATTTATTTATTATTTATTTATTTAGATATATATAGAAAATAATCTTAACATTTTAGATGCTTAAAATGTATGAGTTTCCAAACATGACAACATGTATAGAAATGGGTTAAATTAAAAAAGGTTCTTTGTCTTCACTAAAAATGTAGTTATGTCTATACGTCCAGTTCCCAGGTCACATATAGTCTTGCTAACGCTAAAGATGCCGAATTTATATGACAATGATTGTAATGATAAATTTCAAACACGAACAAAAGTTCAATCAATGTCACAGAAACACCAGGGTCCACCCCCAATCAACATTCACAATAACCAGAATTCTAATCACGCAAACCTGATCATCATCATGGTCATCACCGACCACTATAAGAACACATGCTTCTCACAATCACATTGTCTGGTGAGAAGCATGTGTTCTCTCTGCTTTGGACAAGGACTCAAATGTATCCTAAAGACTTACCTGTTTCCACGTTTTCACACTCCTCAATCCACTTCGTCTCCCTTGTGTGTTCCTATGATATTGTTTTGTCTACTTAAGTGTACTCACCTCCTGAAACCAGCTCCTGGATACTCCTCAGTCATTCCCCAAAGGCTTAACCAACTGTCTGCCAGCTGTCACGTCACAGATGTCACATAATTTGCAACACATAGAATCACCTAAATATTATAATATAGATAAGCAGAAGCGTGAGAATCCATCTGCAGCTCTTTTATTTCACAAGCTACAGAAACAGGCACGCTAAGCACCAACAAACAAATCCAAAAGGGTAAGGCAAAACTCAAAAACGGTAGTCCAGGCAAGGGTCGAGGCAGGCGGCAAACAATCGAAACGTAAGTGAAGTCTGGAAGTGGATTAGTATTCGGGCGACAGTTCCCTCTGTCGTCGCAGAAGAGGCGGCGTGGGAGCCTCCACCATAACAGAGACCCCCCGCGAGTGGCTCCTGATGTGAGGAGGCACACGTCTGCGGGGCCTACCTCTAGGTCTAGGGGCCGGTCTGTCAGGATGCACTCTATGGAATTCCTCTGTGAGAGTGGAGTCTAAGATGTCCCCGGCATTTACCCACGAGCGCTCCTCCGGACCGTACCCCTCCCAGTCTACGAGGTACTGAATTCTCCCTCCCCGTCATCGGGAATCGAGGAGTTGACTGACCCAGTAAGCCTTCTCGCCGTCCACAACGATAGGAAGGGCCTGCTCCCGGACCTCCAGCCGGGGCGCCAGCGGGTTTCAATAGGGATACATTGACGGTAGGAGAAACACGGAAATGGTTAGGTAAATTTAATTGAGCAGAAACAGGGGTAATCATTCTGACAATTTGGAACGTACGCACATACCTTGGGCTAAGCTTCCTGCATGGCAGTCGACGACGGAGATCCTTGGTTGACAGCCAAACCCACTGTCCAGCGGCAAAGTTATGACCCTCTTTCCCAGACCTCCTCGCTGCAGCGTAACCAGTCTGTTACCGCGGGCAGATCCATAGGTTCTAGTGGCTGTAGGAGGCCAGCGGGTAGCTGCCTCGGACTCTTGGATGTCTGACAGACCAAGCAGTTCTGTATATACTTGATCGTGTCCGCAGCCACGGTAGGCCACCAATAGCGATTCTCCACGAGATGGATAGTTGCCGTAATTCCAGGGTGGCCCGAGCTGGGGACTTCATGAAACTGAGTGAGCAGCCGGTCTCGAAAGGCTTCAGGTATGAACACAAGGTTCTTGGGACATTTGGCCGGTCGGGGTGAGGCCTCATTGGCCTGTTGAATCTCTGTGTGGAGATCCCACTGAACTGGGGCAACTAATAGCCTTTCAGGGATAATGGATTGTGGGGTTTCTACCTTGCGAAGGATCTCAGATTGTCTAGAGAGAGCGTCTGCCTTGGTATTCTTTGAGCCTGGATGGTAAGTTACCAAGAAATCAAAGTGAGTTAAAAAAGGGACCAGCGACCTTGGCGAGGATTAAGGCGTTTTGCCGTGCGTATATATTCTAAATTTTTATGGTCAGTGATTACAGTGAATGGGTGACTTGCCCCCTCGAGCCAGTGGCACCATTCCTCTAATGCTAACTTCATTGCCAATAGTTCCTGATCTCCCACGTCATAATTTTGTTCTGCGGGAGAGAGTTTGCGTAAAAAAAAGCCCCATGGGAACATCTTGGGAGGAAAGCCCAGCCATTGGGACAGCACGGTTCCCACTCCATAATTAGAGGCGTCTCTTCAACGATGAAGGGAAGATTGGGATTTGAATGACTAAGGATAGGGGCTGAGGTGAAATGAGATTTTAATTCAGAGAATGCCCTGGTGGCTGAATCGTTCCAACAGATACGGCTAGATCGTCCCTTAACCAGCGAAGTGAGTGGTGCGGCCACGATACTGAAATTACGGATGAATCTACGGTAAAAGTTCGCAAAACCCAGAAAACATTATAACTCCTTCACTGTCCTAGGAAGTGGCCACTCTGTGACAGCTCGAACTATCGTCCATAGCCACCTCCTCCTGACTGATAACGTACCCCAGAAAGGTTGTGCTGGTCCGGTGAAACTCACATTTCTCACCCTTTACGTACAGATTGTTAGCTATAAGGTGCTGCAAAACTGAATGAACGTGCCTCTTATGTTCCTCCAGAGTCTCTGAATAGATTAAGATGTCATTAATGTAAACTATGGCCCATTTTTCGAGCATATCACGGAAAATGTAATTCATGAAAGATTAAAAGACCGATGGGCTGTTCGCTAAACCGAAAGGCATGACCAAATACTCATAGTGCCCGGAGGTAGAAGAAAACACAGTTTTCCACTCATCCCCCTCCCGAAAGCGAATAAGATTATAAGCACTTATAAGGTCAAGCTTGGTGAAAAATCTTGCCCTGCGTAACTGTTTTAAAGCAGCAGGGATGTGTGGAAGCGGGTAATGGAAAGAAATCAGGGTAGTTGGATGGGCGTATGAAGCCCTTGGCAAGCTCCTCATCGATATATTGTCACATGGCAGTGGATTTGGGATGTGATAAAGGGAGTATGCGCCCCTTAGGGGGTAATGTGTAAACACTGCAACAAAAAGCCTTTTTTGGCGGAGGGAGCCGGAGAAGTGGGTGCTGCCTGAGGGTTCACCATGGTTTGCGGTGGGAATCCACGACCTCCCTGTAACGCTCGTGCCAGCTCCTCAGTGAGAGTAGTGAGCCGAGTGAGCTGGTGTTGGTGCAGGGATAGCAGATTCGCTTGGGCAGTCAGTTCAGAGGATAGATGTTGAAAGGCTGCTGGATCGTGTTGTGGCAAAGTCTTCTGTAATGAAGACGCAGAAGTGTAAGGATCCATCTTCAGCTTTTTTATTTTACAAGCTACAGAAACAGGCACGCTAAGCACCAACAAACAAATCCAAAAGGGTAAGGCAAAACTCAAAAACGGTAGTCCAGGCGAGTAGGTCGCCAAAAACGGTAGTTCTGAGCAACTGTGGGATCTATTCTCTCTCTAACCCTAACCCACGGCATCAAAATAGATAAGGGGTAGGTGGAAGCTATCCAGTCCTGCCCATGTCCCACCACTGTGAAAGAACTTCAATGATTTCTGTGTTTCTCTCATTTCTACCGCCGCTTCATCCAAAACTACAGTTTCATCACAGCTCCACTTACAAATCTCCTGAAAAATTAAACCAAAATGAAAACCTTTCATTCAGCTTTCAAGTTGACTCCACTCTGGTCCACCCTGACCCACAAAAACCCTTTGTGGTCGAAGCAGACACTTCTGAGAGTGTGGAGCTGTCATATCCCAGCAGCAGAAGAAACCTCCTCGCCTTCATCCATGTGCCTCGGACCATCCATGTGCAAGCTCGCCCTTACAAAGGTCATTATTATAAGCAAAAATAATTTTAGTCAAAACATCAGTCAACATATTCTCATTAATTTTTTATATGATAATGAGGCTAAAATAACAGAAGTTCATTAATCAATGAGTTACTGAAAGATCTGTTACTTGAAGGAAATGGATGTGATCGTGTGTGTGTCAGTTTCTCTCCTTCTTAGATCTTTCTTAGACCAATCTCCTGCTCCAGTTGCTTCAATAGGCTTTTAGTTCAACCCATTGCAGCCATTTTTCTGATCTCTGATCAGTTGTGTTTCCTCAGAGTGACTTCCCTAAATGGAGTACACCAGCTCTGTAAAGATCCTCTCACCGTCCTTCATTGCTGTCTGTGCAGTGCTCTGCTGGGACCCACATCACACTCAGTCACTACTGCTGCCTTGTACAGTCTGTGAGCCACAGTGAGCTTCAATGGCTCATTGCTGGATGTTTCTCTGTTTACCTGTCAAGTTACTTGAAAAAACCTAAAAAGGTACATAAAACTATATATCTTAAAATCTATTTTTATTTATGAAACAATCTTTTTCTTATTGAAAGCAGATCAAAAATCATCCCATATGATCCTTTACATGTACAATACTGGATTTAAATAAAGCTTTGCGATATTGTTGCTACAGTGTTTTAAAGTGTGTTATTGCATTACTATGCAGTAGCCAATGGATTCTGGGAAAATGCAAGGGCATTACTAGTGGATTGCTAGAAAGCTGGTTGCTTGCTCACAAAAAAACTATATGACCATGAAATAACAAGTGTCAACATTAACAGCCAAGTTCAATGTGTAATTTTACTTCACACCTCTTTTCTGTCCTCTGTACTGCAGCTGATAGTGTCTGGTTTTTTTTGTTCATCACACACAGCGAAAATCCTCATGCCGTTCAAAGTGAGTCAATGGATTTCTCAGTAGATCCAGACACATTGGACAGCCTGAACTGTTTAACTGAATAAAAAACGTTGTCAACCATTCTGCTGCATTACACATACATTATGTACAATATATCGTAAGTTATGACTATAACTATGGATCTATGAGACCGAATGATGACCGTCACCACGGTCTTACCTTGAATGACGCCACTCTGCTAGCTCTCCTCGAGACCTAATGTAAACAATGTCAGGTGACTGACCCCTAGTGGTTGGTTCCCTATAAAACATCCGGATGAACCGAACACT
>JAZGTI010007905.1:10628-20935 GCA_036877585.1 Botia kubotai
GTTCAATAAAACTCAGCCTTGTGAAAAGTTTGGAAATTGTTCTTTTGTTCATTGAGCTACTGATTAAATTCGTACTTTTTAAAGGGGGTGTACTCCTTTATGCTGAGCACTGTATATAATGGTATTCCTGGTAAAAGTAAATGAGACCTCTTCAATATCATCCTGTGAAACAGATCTCACAGCCATCTGTACTTTTGACTCCAGTCTGTGTTTACCAATACAAAGTTTTTTAATACCACAGTTAGGATTTGAAGCTGCTTATCAAACAGATGGTACTGCCCCCAATGCCAATCTGAAAGAAAAAGGTTTTGTGAATAGCTACAATATCTGTCTATCAAGTTTAAAATACAAGCTGGCAAACTAAAAAACAAAATTAAGGAACAATTCTAAGCTAAATAAGCAGAAAAGGATCTGTGGGAAGTCCAAACCAAGTGAAGAACCTAGAAAAACCTGAGGTAAACTACTGATGCAGATTACCCACTGGGTAAAACAAAAGAAATCCTTGAAAAATATAGAATTGCACTATTGTCTGAGGTGACTAAAAGAAGCAATGTGATTATAGAGGTGCTGATAGACAGAAGGTTTGCACACAGGAATGATTGGGGAGGTTGAAGATTTGTCTTTAATTGTTAAAATTTATAAACCAAACAAGCACTCTTTAATGAGCAAGCAGTGAATCTGTATAACGCTACTTGAAGTGTTAGCGGTACAGTAACAAGTGTAAAAATCAAAGTGCTATCTATTGCTTATTGTCACACTTTTTAGAATATCACTATTGAAAAAATGTGAATGCATCCTGAAACGCTTTGTTGTTTACTTGAATAAAGATCCCTCAAAGCTCGTGAAGGAGTACATAGTAACTTATTTTCATGTTTTGAAACATTGTATGTTTCTCTCACTTTCTCCCCTAATCTGTTGGTAATTTTTTTGTATATGTTTTTAGGATGATTATGGCCCTGACCTTGATGCGCAACACCACTCTATCACACTACTATAACACTACTCTATTATCTTTGATTACACTCAATCTATGTCATCAAACATAAAGGGACAGATGCAACAGATCCTTACGAAGATGTTGGCATCATTATTGAATGCATTCAAGTTGTAACGAGGAGTCAGACGAGGATACATATGCAGCTTATTTTATTAGAATGGTCAACAGGCAGGGTTATCAACAGCAAACAAGGGTAGCAGAGGCAAAACAGGCAGAAGTTGAGGCAGGCAGCAAACAATCACTATCCAAAACACAATCCAAGGTCAAGGCGGGCAGCAAATAATCAACAACAGTTAAAGAATCCAAATCAGAGGCAGGCAGAGAACAATCGATAAACAGTAAACAGTCCAGATCATACACGAAAAAACAGCAGGGAAAAATGCTTAGAATTGATGCACATGGCAAATCAAGACTTCGCAAAGGGTAGTGGCAAATGTCCGGTTTATTAAGACAGCGGCAATGATGAACAGGTGGCAAACAGGAAATAATCAGCGGTAGGTGGGTTGCATTATGGGAGATGTAGTTCACCAGGAATCAGGTCAGAGCCACCCCTGCAAGCGACCCCCCAGAGCCACCCCCGCCACCCCCGGTGGATGGTTCTCTGGATGGTTCAGATGAAATTTCTTGGTCAATGTAGGGTCCAGGATATCACCTGCGTTGACCCAAGACCACTCCTCTGAGACGTACCCCAGTCCACCAGATACTGCAGGATGCCGCCCCGACACCTAGAATCAAGCAGTTCATGGACTCTGTTGGCTTCCTCGCCGTCGACCATGATCGGGGGGGGGGGGGTCTGTTCTCTGGTGCTTCCTCAGCCTCCCCTTTCAGGAGGGACATGTGGAAGGTGGGAGATATATGGTAAGATATACAGGAGATATATGTGTAGGAGTTGAGTGTGGGCCCTGTCCCATATCTCTTCGCTAGTTACTGAAGGGAGCCCTGTGGGCTCGCCAGATCAGGCGAACAAGGGAGGTTGGAAACAGAGCACACATTTGAAGGGTGTTAGTCCAGTTGAGGGCTTAACTAAAGAGTTCCACATCAAATATCTGCTCCAGTCAGTCTGGTGGCTCCTGACAGTAAGACCTTAAAAACCGTGTGACTTCTTGATCAAGGCGCTCCATTTGGCCATTCGACTGGGGATGATAACCTGACGTAAGACTAATGTTGACTCCCAGACTCTTAAAAAAGGCAGACCAGACACGATAGGTAAACTGAGCCTCTGTCGGATACAATATCCTCGTTGACCATAAGATCTAAAGACATTATAACATAAAAGTTCAGCAGTCTTAGGAGAAGTGGGAAGCTTAGGGAGAGGAATGAGATGACAGGCCTTACAGAATCGGTTGGTTATTGTTAGGGTAGTGGTGTGACCTTGAGAACTGGGTAATCCGTTATGAAGTCAATAGCAATGTGTGACCAGGGTCGTTGGGGTGTTGGTAGAGGTTGTTAAAAGCCTGTAATAAGTTGCCTGGAGTCTTTGATTTCTGAATCTCTCTGATAAAATGTGTGATTGCTGTTGAAAGTCCTAATCACTGCTGCAAATACAGCAAATACAATTAAATTGGGATATTGGTTTTAAGTTTAAGTTTCAAGGCAGTACACTTGTTATTTACCAAACTGTGAAACTCTAATAACTAATAAAAAAACATCGATGTATCGTTTCCATAGAACAATATATTTCAGGAAATCATTAACAGGATTTAACACAAACTGATGTTCAAACATCCCACAGAATGAAGATGCTAAGCTTGGGGCCATCTTGGAACCCATACTGACCCCAGAAATCTGTAAATAATACTCAGACCCAAACAAAAAATTGTGTGAAAGCACCAATTTTGCCAAGTCACTCACACATGCAGTACTGAAACCTGAAAAGGACATCGATCGAGAAAAAAAATTCAATTGCCTCTAGCCCACCCTGAAATGGAACATTGGTATAAAGTGATTCAACATCACTTTATACCTTCTAATAGTGATTAGAAGGACGGAACAATCCGGTAATTTCACATTGTTAATGAGTTCAATAAAATCCATTGTGTCTCTAATATATGAAGGTAAAGACATCACTAAAGGTTGTAAATGAAAATCAACAAAAGCTGAAACTTTTTTTGTGAGAGACCCGGTTGCTGCCACTATAGGTCTCCCAGAAGAGATATCACTGTCAGGTTTATGAATTTTAGGCAGCGTGTATAACACCGGGGTAATCGGATTCTCAACACACATATACTCATATTCAGCTTTTGTCAACAAACCTGAATCTACAAACAGTTTTAAAGTATTGTGTACAGATGATTTGAAATGAGCCACAGGATTTGTACTCAGTTTTTTATAAAAAATTGAATTGGAAAGTTGTCTTTGAATTTCAAGGTAATGACATAAAATTGAATCTCCTCTGAATGGAGAGCTTCAACACACAGCTTGATGTTTTCGGTCAGCAGAGTGACTCCATCTCCTAATGGACAACCATCTAACACCTCCACTGTTAGGGAGCAATCAGAAGAAGGTAAGGGTATATGGTACTCTTGAACGAAGGTTTTAGACATGAAGTTACCGGCAGCCCCTGAGTCGCTAAGCCATAACAATAGTAACTGGTAACGTGATACTAGATGTTGCGTTAATGGAGGTAGTGGTAGCACTCACCATGAGTCGATCTGGGTTGGAGTGGACTGGACACGTGGCTTTGATATGACCGGGGTTCCCACAGCACAGGCAAAGGTGATTCTGGATGCGTCGGGTCCATTCTTCCAGAGTTAAGTGAGCGTATCCTAGCTGCATAGGTTCAACATGGGAGAGGTTTACCTGAATAGATGGAGCGGAGTTGGAATTGGGTTGACGTGAACGTATCAGGTTGTCGAGCTGTATAGCCAGTTCAATAAACTCCCCAAGGTTTCTGCCATTATCCCTACAGGCTAGTTCAGATTGCAGTTCACTGTTAAGGCCTCTTCTGAAAAGCAGCTTGAGCGTGTCCTCCACCCAATCTATTTCAGCTGCTAAGGTACGAAAGGTGAGCGCATATTCAGAAGCAGTAAGTTTTCCTTGAGTGAGCGTCGGGCTCTTAACTCTTGCTGAGTGTTCAAATACTTTGCAAAAGCATTGCAAAAACATATGAAACGTAGGAAAAACCGAGCCGTCTAACCTCCACACCGCTGTAGCCCAGTCCAATGCCTTTCCGTTGAGCAGAGAACAAATGAAAGCTATTCTACTAGAGTCTGTGGGGTACAAGGAAGGCTGTTGATTTATGAAAAGCATACATTGAAGCAAAAAACCTTTGCGTCTTGATGGGGAATCGTCAAACTTTTCGGGAAAAGCTAAACGAGGGCTTACCAGAGCCAAGGCGCTGGGCAGTGGAATAGGCAGCGGGTGTGGTTGGATTTTGTGGCATTAGACGTATTCCTTGAAAGTCTTTAACCAACTCTTCTGTAAGTGAAGTTAGGCGACTGAGTTGGTGTTAATGCAGAGCAAGCCTGCACTGTTAATTCGAATGACAACTGCGAGGGAGCTGCTGGAACCAATTGTGGCCAAGTCTTCGGTAACGAGGAGTCAAATGAGTTAGGATCCATATAAAGCTTATTTTATTAGAATGGTCAACAGGCAGGGTTATCAACAGCAAACAAGGGTAGCAGAGGCAAAACAGTAGTGTAATCGTTAAACAGGTAGAAGTCAAGGCAGGCAGCAAACAATCAATATGAGATTGTTTGGCAGGCAGAGAACAATCAATAAACAGTAAACACTCCAGATCATACACGAAAAACCAGCAGGGAAACCGTTTAGAATTGATGCACATGGCAAATCAAGACTTCGCAACAGGTAGTGGCAAATGTCCAGTTTATAAAGACAGCGGTAATGATGAACAGGTGGCAAACAGGAACTATTCAGCGGTAGGTGAGTTGCATTATGGGAGATGTAGTTCACCAGGAATCCGGTCAGCATTTTGGAGAGTGTTCCCTCTGGTGGCACAGTGTAGAGGAGGCTGGAGCCTCCACCGTAACACAAGTACTTGAAACCCTGAACAATATGACATACGCATGTTCTGTGATGCTTGGTCTAATTTATGCATTAAACTTGGCCTACCCACAAGATCTGTGATACACTTTTAAAGTATTTTAATGGAGCTAGATACAAACTCAAACAAGGTCCTCAAAAATAAACTAGTTTTGTAAACACTGTAATTTATGGTCAGGACCAAGAGGTGGTATTTATGTTTTCTCCATAATGTTGTGCTGTTGTCTGTACATTTGTTTCAGTCCTAACCATGTTACACTCCTTTCAGTATTGGTCTTGCTTTGAATAAATTCATTGTTGGAGGCACAGACTGCAAAAGAAGACTGTTTTTTCTTTTTCTTAAAGTATAACAAAAAATAGTTAAAAAAGTTATACATGTAGTAAAATGTAAATGTATGTGTTTATTTTATAAATCATTTCACCTAAAGATAGTGTGCTTTTTAACTTTTCTTGTAATAATAATAATAAGAGAAGTAAAGGCAGTATTTAGAGAGTACAGATTTTGTACAAGTTGTTCTTGTCAGAAATGTACAAAAATGCATTCATTGACTAAAATAATCTAGTAACTGGATTATTTATTGGTTGAAGGTAAAATATAAATATAAATTTAGGATGATTGGAATTAAGTTAATAGTACAAACAAAATCAAGACTGTTAACCTGATTTAACTAAATGGCATTGCATTACCTTGTGTAATTAACTTTAGTTTACTGAAATAATGTTCCTTAAATTTAACATAACTTAACTTAAAAAAGTTAAGCAAGTGACACCTTGAAAATTTCACTTTGGGTTGGCCGACAAATAATATCCTGAGTAAAAAAGCACATGCATCATATGGCATTTATCGCTATTTCTCAAGATCTGCTGTACCTCTATGTCTTCTCTCTGCAGCATTCGAATGCCTGCCAGGTCTTGACTATTGATGGAAACAAGCTCCTCCCCTGAAACCGACACATATATCTGACCGCTGGTCAAACAGCCAGACACACTGCACAGAAACAGCCTGGTCTGTGCTCTCTCTTTTTGACCAAAATATCCAAACCTGCATGAAGACATCAGCATTTATATAAACATCTGTGAAGCAATTAAATGTAAACAGGTTTGATTAAAATAATAACAACTAATGTTTGTCAATTCAGTGTGTTAATTTAGTACAATTTTAAAAAACTGCTGAGGACATTAATGCTGTATCTTAGCCCACCTCAGAACTCTCTGCTCAGCGACTGGCCAGTCGATATCCACATCTATATCAACACTGTGTTCAGGTAGCATCTCATAGTAGCTGGTCTTGCCCAACTATAACACATAGTTAAAGAACAAATCAAGAGCTCTGATGGACAAATGTTAACATATGAGCTATGAGCTCTCACAAAGGGGTTCATACTTTCTGAAGGCCCCTTTCCAGAACTTCTCTGGTACTGAAGTAGAATGAGCCATTTTCATAGAGCTCTCCAGCCCAGTCTTGGCGTCGTGGTCTGTGCGCTGGATCTATGTTCAGTGGACAAGTTTTCTGACCTACTAAAATAAATTAAAGAGAGAGATAAGAGTTTCTGATGTTTTTGAGCAGATATTTTTGTCCAAAGCTATCCTGAGCAAATTTAGAATGTTGTCTCAGTATTTTAACAAAATGGCCAAATGGATGATGTTTCAATATTGTGTGGTAAAGGTTGTCACAAGGCTGTTACAAAATTGCCTTTAAACCAACATTTAGAGTGATTTAGGTTGTGCTTAGGTTGTCTATAAAAATGTCTCTCGGTTACATATGTAATCTTGGTTCCCTGAGGAAAGGAACAAGACACTGCATCTGGTTTGACACTATGGAGAACACCTCCAGCATAACCGGTGTCAGGACCTCATGTCTAATCAAGCCAATATTATTGGCCTACGACAGTGCCTGATTAGAGATATTTTTGCCATTGCAAAAATAAGGATGCTACTCTGCACACAACCCAGAGGAACTAAATTTACAAGGAAAGCTTAAGAACAGTTGGCCCCAGCCACCCAGAACTAATGTCATCTTTTCCCTTTCTGAGGGTATTAAAAGAAACAGAGGACCCTCTGTAGAGAGTGCTACTCTATTCATACCCCAGAGGACCAACCTTCCAAGGGGAGCTAGTAAGGACTAGCCACTCAAAACCACTATCCTCTCCATTGAGCTCTGCGGGGAGTACAGGGTGCTCTTCGCCGTAGGCCCAGAAAATTCAGGGGAGCCGCTTAAAACTACTGGCCCTTAATAGAGCTCTTAGGAAGTGGGGGATTTCCTAGCATGAAGGACCTGCTCTATCCTCAACCCATGCCTCAGGAAGGTGAAGCTCTTATGGGGGGAGGACCCTCTTTATTGAAAGTGCAATGCCCACATCACCCGGAGGACAGCAGTCAAAGACAGCTGATCGCTAGCTGCTACCATCCAATGCAATCTCCCTTACCAGCCGGAAGGTGGAAAGGCTGAGTACCCTGTATTATCTCCCTGCGCCACACGGTGACGGCACAACTCTGCCAATTCATGGGAGCCAGATTAAAAAAATGCTGGCTACCATTATGTACTGAACTCCATACAAATCACCAAGAGGGCAGAAACCCCTAATGGAGGGACCCGAACTCAGGTCCCCTTATGTTCAGCAATGACCAGCTGACCACAACACTACTGGGGACTCTGCGCTTTAGCCACTCAAACCAATCCGTGAGGGGAGCTACATCTAAAATGATCATCTTTTCCTGGTCTGTGTAGACATGGGTCTGTACGAGGGGTCGTCTGAGTTGGGGCTTGAAAATGGGTCTCCCAGTCCAGTGACAGCATATAACCGGCTCCTACTCCTCAGCACAGCTATTCTATATAGAGCTTATAAGGAGGCCACCCACCAACAGGACCCCAATATAAGGGGAGGCAGCACAATAGCCATTTGATTTAATGTCATGTGATTGTCACAATGAGCTGATAAGCCTTCACTGAACTGTGAGAGTATGCAGAAAATAGGCCACCATAATCATCACTTGTCCAATATTTAGGGCCTGCCTAAGTTTTATGCAACACTATGGGACAGAGAAATAAGAAGGGAGTGAGACAGGGCTACTTCCTTACTCTCGTGTTGACGTCTTGCCTTCTTTCCCAGCATTGCACCACTCCTGTCACGTGCCACGTGAGGGCAGAGGAGCATGTGCAGCAACACTCTGCTTCTGGACCCGCCTCCAGTCCTCAGACAGGCTAATAAGATCTGGCTGTTCATTCGGTGGCCCGGAGAGATAGACTGTAGACCGGGCACCGCTCAGCCGCTGCATCAGGGAAAAGCGTGCTGCATTAGAGGAAAGCCCCTCCCCCAATCCAATCCCTTAAGCAGGTAGACTTGGTGCACCTGTAATACGGCGATTGTATGCTGTACGCACATGCTCTGCCATTCAGACGTGATGGGACCCTAAATTATTCGATTGGCAGAATTGGAGCCTTCAGGGACAAAGTCCTGCCCACTAAGAAATCATGTCAGAGAGAGAACACACCTGTGAACACACCTGTTCTTCACCCCTGCAAACAACACAAAATTTTCACGTGTCCTCAGGTGTCCGAAAACTCGCACTTTCTGAAGTTATTTGGAGCTTGGCCATTGGTGCTTTGTCACGAGAACAACAAATGTCTCCTGAAGATAAAAAAGCTGATGACAAGCTCTACAGGTGCCCTAATATGCACCTGATGTGCATCAAGCACTGCCGTCAGGCAAATTATATTGGTGTGATTAGACATAAGAATCAGACACCGGTCACACCGGAGTGTTTGGCACCTCCGTGTTAAACCAGGCATAGTGTCGACTTCCCCCGAAAGGGAATCAGCGATACACGTCTCTGTACTGAGCATTTTAATTTCAATTAACTGTTGGGTGTCGGAGGAAGGGTCGCATTAATTCAAGGAGGATACATGGGTGTTGCTTTTAATATATGAATCGGTTATATGAATAGGTTACATTATTATTGGTATAGTCTTTTAACAGTAAGTCAATCAAACTAACATATACTTAATGTTATTACATATGCTATGCTTAGTATTAGAGTTTCATTTCACAAATTACAGCACTATAAGTTTAATAGTAACGTTAAATAGTAAAGTTGAATTATATGACCGGTATTGCATTGTTATTCTTTAAAGTTTATACTTAAGTGTTTATTACAATAAGTTTGCTTTTAACGCTATGAAGAAATTAGTTGTGATGGCATCAGGAATGTGGTTGGAACCTTGTCTGACTGTTGCCTAACCCTAACCCAACAGCATTGTTTCAGCCCCCTAACGTTCACAGTACATTCTTACTCTGGCAATGTTGCTCTACATGCTAACAGCATGAGTAGTTGTTGGAATGCAGAGTAGAAATGGAACGTGGCATTAACAATGCCAAAACCTTTTTTGGGGGGGATTTTAGGCAAATTATTATTTTACCTTCCCTGTTCACCTCTTGCCAGCGAAACTGGTGTCTGCGCACCACTGAGAAGACATACTCATAACCCTGTTCCGTGATCATCTGTAGGGCTTCTTTGATATGATAAGGGTGCAGACATGGTGAGGTTGCCTGAATATGACAAACAATGTCCACCTCTGTAACATAAGGGAAAGTAGTGTGTAATCAGTGATAGTTGGAGGGATTTTTCTGTGTCCTATCCATCAGTTGTGTAATGCTATTTTTTTATTATTTTCTATCTTACCAGGTCTTAAACGGATGAACTCCTGTATTGTCTCAAGGGAGCTGGAGGAATCTTTGGAAACTTCAGGACTGCGCCGATGAACTTTTGCGCCCCAGATTTTAGCAACCCGTTCAATCTCATCGTGATCAGTAGACACCCACACACTGCCAAACATAACACCAGTCATTACTAAAAACTAAAAAATGTATACAACCCGAGGTAATTAAATCCCAAACCACATACAACGAAACTACAAGTTTTAATACTATTTTAATTACAGGTTTAATCAGCCAACAGAATAAACCGATCTATAAAACGTAAGTTATGACTATAACTATGGATCTATGAGACTGAATGATGACCGTCACCACGGTCTTACCTTGAATGACGCCATTCTGCTAGCTCTCCTCGAGACCTAATGTAAACAATGTCAGGTGACTGACCCCTAGTGGTTGGTTCCCTATAAAACATCCGGATGAACCGAACACTTCCTCTTGCCTGGAATGCCTCAGTTCATCCCGAGTGACAAGAAATGGTGACGGTCATCATTCGGTCTCATAGATCCATAGTTATAGTCATAACTTACGATCTATTTCGACCTCACTCAGACCGTCACCACGGTCTTACCTTGGATGACTAGTGCCATCAA
>JAZGTI010007906.1:0-20934 GCA_036877585.1 Botia kubotai
GATAGATAGATAGATAGATATGCCACCAGGAGTGGCATAAAGTCACCCACCAACAATGTGAAACACTAGTAAAAAGCATGCCAAGGCGCATGAAAGCTGTAATTAAAAACCTGGGTTATTCCCCAGATGCAATATTTGGTCTGAAAACGCTTCATATTTTTTGTTTTGACCAGATTTTTTGCAAATGCTTTAAATGACAATGTTTACAAAATTCCAAATAGTTTATAGAATAAAGCAAACATATTTGTTTTAAACACATGCCTATAAAGAGTAAAACCAGAGAAACTGATAATTTTGCAATGGTCTCTTAATTTTTTCCAAAGCTGTGCATACAGTCATGGCCAAAAATATTGGGCCCCTTGCAATTCTGTCAGAAAATGCAACCCTTTTCTCAGAAAATTTTTGCAGTCGCAAATGTTTTCGTGCTTTTTTTTTTCTCTGAAAAACAGAGGTCACATCTGATACAATTTCACACAGAACCCAAAAAATGCCCTGGACAAAATTATTGGCACCCTTAACTTAATATTTGGCAACACCCCCTTTGGAAAAAAAATTGAAATCAATTACATCCTGTAACTATGAATGATTTTCTTACACCTCTACTGGAATTTTGGACCACTCTTTTTTTGCAAACTGCTCCAGGTCATTCAGATTTCAAGGATGCCTTCTCCAAACTGCTGTTTTGAGATTTCTCCACAGGTTTTCTATGGGATTCAGATCTGGCCATTTCAGAACTGTCCAGCGCTTTGTTTGTAACCATTTCTGAGTGCTTTTTAAAGTGTGTTTTGGGTCATTGCCCTGCTGGAAGACCCATGACCTCTGGTGGAGACGCAGCTTTCTGACACTGGCCACTATGTTGCGGCTCAAAATTCTTTGGTAATCATCAGATTTCATGATACCATTTACACAGTCAAGGCATCCAGTGCCAGAAGCAGCAAAGCAACCCCAAAACATCTTTGAACCTTCAACATGTTTGTCTGTAGGGACTGTGTTCTTTTCTTTAAAGGCCTCATTTCTTTTTCTGTAAACAGTGACATGATGTCCTTTACCAAAAAGCTCTACTTTAATCTAATCTGTCCACAGTACATTCTCCCAGGATTGTGGTTTTCTCATAAGTTTTGGCAAACTCCAGTCTTGCTTTTTTATTCCTTTGTGTCCTCCTGGGTCTCCTACCATAGCGTCCCTTTTCATTCAGATGGTGACAGATAGTGCAAGCTGACACTGTTGTACCCTGTGTCTGCAGATCAGCTTGAATTTGTTTGGAAGTTAATCAGGGTTCTTTACCCACCATTCAAACAATCCTTTGTTGTGAATTTTCATTCATTTTGCTCTTCCGTCCCTGTCCAAGGAGGTTAGCCACAGTGCCATTGCCTGTAAACCTCTTGATGATATTTAACATTAAGATCTCTGGAGATGGACTTGTTTTTCTCAAATCCACAGACAACTCCTTACACTTATTTCTTTTCTCCATGCTCAGTGTGGCACCACAAAGGTTGAGTCATCTTTTCTCCATTTTAACTGGTTGCAAGTGTGATTACTGTATTGCCCACACCTGTTACTTGCCACAGGTGTGTCTAAATACAAATTACAGGAGCATCACATGCTTGAAGAGCAATTATTTCTTACAGTTTTGACAAGGTGCCAATAATTTTGTCCAGGGCATTTTTTGGGTTCTGTGTAAAATTGTATCAGATTTGACTTCTGTGTGTTTTTTTGTGTTGTTCCAGTGCAAACAAAAACAATAAGCACGTGAATAACAAAACATCTGCAATTGGAAATATTTTCTGAGAGAAGTGCCGATATTTTTGGCCATGACTGTATGTTAGACATAGATATATTTTATTTGATATATGTAAACGTGCTAGTGAATGTTTTGCGGATCTCATTCAGTGTTCATTAGAAAAAGGACTATCCTGATCCAGCTCTGATTCCAGCCACTTAACTAGACACTAAACAGAGCGGTCACCCACTATTGGAGCCTTTATGATGTTTGTTTCAGTTTTTTTGATGCGTTCTGTAAGAGCCATAAAGAAGGACTGGGTTTTTTAAAACCAATTTCCTTTTCTTTCTTTTTCTTTCTTTTCTCCATAAGAAGTAGTTGAGAATGTGGTTGTTTAAAGCAGCAAAAACTCTTTGAAGTTGATTTAATGAGGAAGGACAAGGTTCATGTCTTTATCAGCTTTTTTACATGTTTTTCTCTCAGTTTTACAGACTTTATGCACATTACTTTTGTGTCGTCCATTCCCCCACACTTGCTGATTGGATATAAAAGTAAAACTTTAAGGCCATAACTTAACCGAGATCTGTTAAGTTATATGAGGTGGCTGTGCAGGCAACTTTCCACTCTGTCCAATCAGAATTACCTTCTTGTGCCCGAGTCTACCTGGAACCAAGCTGCGGAACTTTGAAGAACTAACAACAAAACTCTGCTTTCTAATTTTTCTCAATGTCAAACCTGTCGTTAACATCGGCCCCTAACTGTCAGGTGGTAAGGGACCCCAAGGTGCCCTGACTATTTAGGCGACAATGAGAATGACACACACATTTGCTTATCTAAATGGGGGCATTCCGTAGAGTTATGTTGTTTTTATACACAGCTAGTTATAAACACACACACACACATCCAGACATATGTCCCCTCCTGCCAGCTACGGTCAGTTAATGAGCGACGTCTAATCATTCCACCACAACGAGGTACCAGATCAAGCTCTAAAACTTTCACCCACTTTGTTCCTTTGTAGTGGAATGGAACTCCCAGCCACTACCCAAGCTGCTGAGACCATCACAACCTTCAAAAAACTCAAAACATACCTGTTTCGCAGACATCTGACCTAATGCTCTGATTCTCTTTCCTACAAAAAAAACCCTTGTGTTCATCCTGATTCTAGTAACAGAATACAATATCCACTTGTAAATGTAGCTTGTAGACTCGGCTTGTTGGTTCTTAGGACAAAATGTTTAATGCTCTCGTCGCTTGTAAGTCGCTTTAGATAAAAGAGTCTGCTAAATGAATAAATGTATGTGTCCCCTTTTAATTTGATTGTTCCTATAAATTTTCCATTTATTTTCCAACAGAACATGTTCTGTGCAAGTAGAACAAAAACTTTTCTTACTATTCTCACTAAAACTGCCTACTCGTATGGAGGCATTATCAAATTTTTTAACTTGGTCTTTTCCCCCCATATTTATACAACATGGCCGTGTCTAAAGTTTCTGTTTAGTTGTTTGTGATTTGTCCCTCTAGTTTTTGGTGTCAGTATCCTAAACACAATTAACTGTGTAACAGTGTGTTTCATCAAAATGTTTTAATTATTTCAATTGATTTTTTCAAATCAAAATGTTCAATTATGGCAGATTTTTACAGCCATAATTACCTCACTGGATTTGTTTTAAAGCAAGTGATTATATAACCAATAAACAGTTTTTATCAACAGCACAGTGTTAAACATGCTTAAGGACGATGATATAATGTTCGTTATTCGAAAGTTGTTAAATAACAATAAATGAACAAAAGGGTGTTGTATGTGTTGTGGTTGCCTATTGAAGGCCAACTTGACGTGAAATTATTGTAGAAGGATTGTTTCTTAGACAAGAAGTGTAAAGATTTTGTTGGATGGGTGTTATTGTATCTCAGTATGTGGGACTCTATTCACACCAGATATGAAAGTAAATTTTTTTGAATGCTTTTGTGTTTAATAGTCAGAGAGGTAGTTCAGGTATTAATGATTTCATTGGGTATTATTTATACACATTTTAATTGTTATAGTGAAAGTGCGTATTTACATTATTTGTGTATTTACAGGCCTGTTGTGGTCATGTGGAATTTGGAACAATTTGGAATTGGTAACTGCCTAATCATGTATGCAGATGAAGAAATAAGCCATAGTGACTGTTGTTTTGTAAATGCAAAGATTTTTCTTTAAGTTTAAAGTTTTAAACTGAGTTCAGATAGGGGTGTGCCAGTGGATTTTTTTTGTTTGAATTAAAGATTACAGCTGGGTAAGATTACAGCTTCAAAAGTATCAATACTGTGTGATGTATGGAAATGACGCAGGATCTATAGGTAAAGACAGCACACAAGAGACAAATACATTTGATCAGTGAAGATTTATACTATAATTTACATTTTGTTAAGCTGTACTGTAGCAATGTAAACCACACTGGAGATGAGGGCTACACTTTGGTCATACTTTTGGACAGTTTGAGATTCTACAACCAATATAGATATACTGTTCTACTAATATCATTGGACAAAATCTTAAATACACTAAAGAAAAGGACAAACATAAAACAAAGGAAAAATAACCAGTGCATACAAAGGCCAGGGTGATGCAGACTGTCCCCAAATATCACCACAACCGCAGATCAGATGGCTGCAAAAGCTTACACTGCATATGCACACATCCATCTCTGTAATTAAAAAAATACTCTGAAAACAAACAACAGTAAGAACTTTGGTAACCAGCTGCACATTTTCTTTTTTTATGTAATTTTGGTATCAGTAATGTGCAACACATAAGAAAGTCAGTCTGTGGCTCATAGCCTGTGTGTGAAAGCCAATCAGACTGCTGCTCTTTGGTCCTGCACATTTGGGACATTTATATTCATATTTAAGTCACAAAACAAATATCAAATAAAAATATGACGTGCACTGACATTTCTCTAAACATATGCACACACCACACACACAGACACACACAATTCCACATTCTGAGGTAACAGTTGTTGGTAATATATAAGATGGCCTTTCTCAATTCATATTGTGTATAGCTGAAGAGAATAAACGTTACATTAAGCATAGATATACAAACTTGACCTCCCTCTAGAGTTCAAAAAAGGCTTCAACATAAAGGTATACATCTGACTTCAGCTCACATTATCCAAATGTGGTACTCTCCTGCAGTCACACAATATCACAGTGATCTGGGACACTATCTACTGTCCACAAAAGAATGTCAATATAGTATGAAAAGTATATATAAAACAGTAAATTACAATAACCTGTCATTGTAAGCATTATTTTCATGTATCACTTTCAAATGACACACAGACAATAAATTAAATAGATTAAGGAACAAACTGAAATAAACATCAAGAACAAATGATAATAATAATAACAATAATAAAAACAATTATGTTAATAAAAGATTATGATTGTCTTTTTCATTTGTGTAGGACATACCGGACCACTGATAAACTTGATCAATGTCTGTTAGCCCTGAGTACTTCAAGTCCCTGAATGTAAAGGCCAAAGCCTGATTAGCAGAATTATCCATCCAGAAGCTCATCTAGAAAATTATTAAGACAGCCAACAGTACACAGACCTCTAGTTGACTAGTTTCCCATGATCTCCTCTGTCTCTTTTTTAACTTCAAAGGGGAGGAGTGAGAGAGGGGCGCTGCAATGAATCTTGATGACAGAGGTCTCACTGCCAGATTCATTCAAATGATACACAGATAATGGAGGTGTTGGGGGATGGAGGTCTCCTACAGTGTTACCTTTGTGGCAAGATGCTTTAAAATCCATATCTTTCCAGAACAGCCCAAAGATCTGCTTCCCCACCATGTCAAATCCTTCCATATCTTCTAACCCGTCAGCATTATCACTTATGTCAAAACGTTCGATCTCCTCATTGACACGGTTGAGCTCTTTCAAGCTGCAGCTGGGGGATGGGGAGGATGCTAAGCAGTAGCCTTTGAGGTGGAGCCGTAGGCTGCTGAGGTGGATGTAGTTGCGGTGGCAATGTGGACATTGGTGCGGACGTTCTTGTGTGTGCAGCCGTTTGTGCAGTTTGAGGTGAACAAACTGCGTGAACTTGGCTGGGCAGATCTTGCACTGGTAGGGCTTTTCACCAGAGTGAAGTCGCAAGTGCGTTTTTAAGTTGCTTGTGCTGCTGAAGCGCTTGTGACACACCTGTGAAATAACACCACACCTTTAGAATATAATTCTTGTCTGAACTTAAACATTGCATTATAAAACCATAAACATACTTAGAGGAATTGGTTGTTACTGAAATGATGTTGCTTACCTGACATTCATGGGGCTTTTCTCCTGTGTGGACCAAATAGTGTTTCTGCAGGTGCGCTAGTTGAGTGAAACCTTTATTACAGGTCTGACACTTGAATGGTCGTTCACCGCTATGGACACGCAGGTGCACCTGGGAATAAAGATAGGTAAGCTACTAGGTAGGCTAGGAGTACTTCCAACATATGTAAGGCAGTTCATGAACAATTAAAGGGAAAAGAGGAGTCATGGTTCTCCTGCTCACCTTGAGATTGGAAAGCTGACCAAAAGTTTTGCTGCACACATTGCACTCATATTTGATCTTCCCGTTCTGTTTTTTCAATGGGTAATCTAGACTTTTGTAGCCTGCAGAGCCTCGTTTTATGTTGCTGAGGTTGATGACCTCATCCTCTGTGTGAATGGTACCTAAAAGAGCTGAGGTAGGCTTAGTAGGCAGATAACCGGAAGAGGCTGCAGAACCAGCCGGTGGGGAGCCACCAGTGGGAGCATAGGGATGCACATTTCTGTGGAGTGGTTTGTCTTTCAGAGAAGTGGCTGCAGAGAAGGCACTGGTGGGTGCTGTGCGCAGGATGTCCCTAGGAGCAGGAGAGTCAGGTGGCAGCAGAAATTGTCTGCCACTCTCAGATGGAAGCATGGCAGATGGGAAGGGTACATAAGGTGGTACCAAACTGCTGTAAAAGGGGTACATGTGTGGGAATATAGGTGGCCCACTCAAACTGCTAACAGGGTAGTGCGGCATGAGGTAGCGCGGGTTAGGGTTAATTGACATTGGGCCTGCTGGTGTGTAACCTGGGTAATGTCCCAGGCCATGACTATAGAGTGCTGAAGAGAAGGAGAGCAGGCTGTCCCTTGACTCAAGGGATGCTGGTATGGGACTGCTTCCTGGACTGCTCTCAGGACTGCTGTGGGCTGAAGGGCTAGGTGTCGTTGAATACTGTCTGTGAGAAAGGGTCGGCACGAATGGTATACTACTCTTCAAGAGTTCCTCATTTAGGGTGGGACAAAGTGGGTAGACAGCACTGGGGTAAAGACGTCGGTCTGGGCTGTTGGGGCAGTGGAGACGGGTGGGATGTGGTCTGTTAGGTTCTTGCAGTATATCCTTCAAAATCTCTGAAACGCTGTGTTCCCTTTTCACTGGGTTTGTGACTTCAGTTTTTTGCTTGGCTTCAACCAAGCTGTGCTCTGTTCACACACAACACAATAATAACAACAGTGGTCATTTTTTCATACCCCATACACTACTGCAATCAAGAAGGAGAATCAAATACATCCAATTACAGTGATTGGTCATTTGATGGACACAATAGTTCCTTTGCCCCAGAGCACATTGCCCTCTTTAAACCAAGCTTCAACAAAGCACCCATGTGGTTCATTTAGTGTGACAGTTTGACAAATTACCTTGTTTTAGGGTCTACAGACAGGATGTGAGGCCTGCCACCCACCCCAGTAAAGATGGGATGAATGCACTGATATTATCTAAGGATATCTGGGATTCACTGAGTGGTTGTGGGGGGAGTGATGGTATTCTGCTAACAGGAATCTACAGGTCTAGTTTTTTTCCATCTTAGACTCCACAAAGACCCTAAAGGGATTTTATTTAGTGATGGATCTCAAATAAGTTTCAAAACTGATCTGCTTTAAACCTAAAACCTTTTTAAATGTACTTTGTTCAATGAAGTAATGAAACATACATAAAAAATAGCATTTGGGTCTTGTAAGTAAATGCAACTATCATTCAACACTACCCAACCCTCACATTTGATAAAAGGGTCATTAAAATTACTTTCCCATATATCTTATATCTATCCTTAAAAATGAAGTAAATAAATTAAATAACTTCTACTTCTTGTTCAATGTACTTTTACAGGATTACTAGTGTGGAGTTTAAGTATCCAACTGTGTGGATGACAAGTGTCCCTCACAAGATCTGCATCCACTCCCCTATCCTTCTGTCTCAGCAGCTACATGTAAACACATCAAGAGGTTATTAATTCTCCCCTCCCACTTTTCTTCTACAGATAGTACCAGTTCTGTTCCTTCCCAGAGTGCTTGCCAGAAACAAACAGCCGGTGAACACAGAGATATCAATCTATCAGCACAACCCAAGCTGCTCACTTTTCCTTGAGTCTCAGGTAGATGGGCTGAAGCCATCAGTTAATAAGTGTAGTTACAGATTTCTCTGTATGTCTATGTTTGTGTGTGTGGAATTATGGAGTCTGCCGCACCTAGTGGCCCCAGGGCATACACATGACCCTAGGGAGAGGAGTCACTGGCTGGCCTGTTCATGTCTATAATTCCCCCATCCCATGTATCAATCTTTCCTTTAGCTTTGAGAGTTTATTTGCTACTTCAGTATGTTGGGCAATACAAACACTCAAAGTGCCCTTTAAAAAATTATGACTGCAAAATTACAATGTTATTTAATGTAATTTGTCTGAACAGAAACATGGCAGAAAAAACAAATTCAAAGGTAGTTCAAAGAATTCTGAGAGATTAAAATAAAAAGTCTGTTGTGTTTGTGTAGTACTTACAGGGCATGTCTCTACAATACAGAAAACATTTCTCTTAAACTAAGATAATAAGGAGCAGAAACACCAGTCACGGTCTATGCCTTGTCTATGTCTATACAAAGAGAAACATCAAATATGTATATATTTTTGTACACTTACTGAGTTTTTGCATTATAAGATCTCCAGAGGCTGGGTAGTTCAGACGCTGGGCAAACTCGGGACTGTACCACACCAGAAGCTCCTGATCGGCAGGAATAGCCTTTACCGTGTAGAAAAAAATGTTCATGCCGTTTTGGCAGGCGGCAAGGTTTTGTTCCTGCTGGGAATGAGCTGGGTTCACATAACGCATCCAGTTACTTTTCTCCTCATCCAGGCCATCCACAAAATGATGGAACTTTCCATTTGAGTAAATCTACAAAGTGAACAAGAAAATTAGGACAAACACTTTTTTTTATATAAAAATAATTTTTCCTCTTTGTCTTTATTACAATGTTCTATTCTCCAGTGTAGTTTTCATGTCTTTGACAAGTGGGGTTAGCTTTTATGAAGCCACACACTGAGTCATCAGACATCCCCCACACTAGTATTTACAGGGTCTAAGTGTGTCTCCAGGTTTTGTCTCAGGTTTGGCGAGTTGTTACACTAATCTTGCTAGTTCCAGGAACACTTTAAAATGTCATTAGTTCTCAGCAAGGTTTCCCTCTGAAACTTCAAGACTGTGCTTCCTCTAGTGCTTTAAACTCACCAATGACTCTAGATTCACCTGTCCACATGGTAAAGCAATGACAGTAACACAGTAAAGAATGATATCAACAATCGGTAAAGACCAGAGTTGTTCCACTTGGGGATCTCTGACTTGGTAGCAATATGCAAGTGAACAAATTTAATCAATACCAAACAAAAGCGACTCAGATTTGCACACTCTTTGTGATAACAGCTGTGAACAATACATGAAAATCACAGCAGGGTGAGAGTGAAAGACATGTGTCTATTTAATGATAGTGGCACATGTTTTGCTCTAATGTGGTACATGTTCTCTAAATAACGGCATATGTGACATATTCCTTAAACAAATATATTCACAGCAAACAAATTGCAGAGTCATTCAGCATTTCCTGTCCCACTCGCCAAGATCTGCACAGTCGCATTAAGATTACACTACACAGAGTGAATCACCACACTCGTCATTCAGCACCAATGCAGCAATGCAGTTCCCAAAACAGCAGATCTTTACTCAGCAGTTTCTGATTGCTCTGAGAGCATAAACTCGCTGCTTGTACATAATCAATCAACCATAATGTCAGACAGTTTGCTCCCACTTTATAAAAAAACTTCTGAAAAAGAACTCACCCGCCAGAAGTACTTTCTGTTAGCATTTTTGGGGACATTTTCTGCAGTGTAACTTTCCCCCACAAGAGGGCCAAAGCGGGTGCCTTTGGGGATGTATTCTCTGCTTACTACACCAATAACCTGGTTAAAAAATGGGAAAATTTACATTTACAAATTTATCCAAAGCGACTTGCAGTACATTTAAGTTATACATTTTGTCAGTACGTGTGCTCCCCTGGGAATTAAACCCACAACCTTTGCGTTACTAACGCAATGCTCTACCAACGAAGCTACAGGATCATAGGTGGTCAACAAAGTTTACCATGCATGCCTGCTGTGTGTGTGTTTTTGTGTAAGTGGAATTAATTGTTAGTTAAGGAAGGAAAGGACGTGATGTGAGGCCAAGTATGGTGACCCATACTCGGAAGTTGTGCTCTGCATTTAACCCATCCAAGTGCGCACACACACAGTAGTGAACACACACCCGGAGCAGTGGGCAGCCATTGCTGCGGCACCCGGGGAGCAGTTGGGGGTTCGGTGCCTTGCTCAAGGGTCTCACCTCAGTCGTGGTATTGAGGGTGGAGAGAGTGCTGRTAATTCACAATCTCCACCTACAATCCCTGCCGGACCTGAGACTCGAACCTGCAACCTTTGGGTTACAAGTCCGACTCTCTAACCATTAGGCCACGGCTGCGCAACTTGAAAGACATGGAGCCATGCATCTCTTTATCTGTCATCTTTCCCAACAGCCCAGAAAACCAAAGGTCATCAAGGTCACGTCTTAAGGTTGACAGAGATTAATTGTTTGTCCTGTCTCCTCTTTCATTAACTGCACAGACACTTTTTCTGAAAGCAATTACCAAAACTTAGCCTTTTACCAATCACACGTGCTTTATTTGAAATAAACTATGATATAACTTAGTCAAAAGCCAAAAAATAAAAACCATGCAAGAGCTATGGAATGTGCTAAACTTGTGAACAATGGGGTTTTGTTGGCTCTGTGGAAATTTGCATTGTTCTACAGACACATTCCATATGTACCTGTGTATTAACAATGTAGGGATCTCCTCTTCCTCCCCCATGTTAACATATATTCTCTGCCACAAACTTCCACAAAGAGTGATTACAACTCATTACAACTTTATGTTCTTCCCACCAATATTTATTATCATAATCTTCCTTTGTGACATCACTCACTCATTCCTGTGTGAACCTCAGGTACGTCTCAAAGAAAGAGGGCAAACCCTTTATCACTTCATATGTGCTCATAAAAAGGGCTCACTTTTTTCTCACAGGAAGAGATAAGTCAGACAGAGGTGCTGATGAGAAAATCTATAACCTCGTTCCTATTAATCTATAAACACTTTTAAAATAAGAGAGGCTAATCTTAATCAAAGCATCGGCCATCATTAGCTGTAGAAAGGTGGAAAGAAGTTTGTGAACTGTCATGGACACAGACACAGCAGTCTGCTGCAGATAAAACAGATTTGATAGATGGCAAAGGACTCGCCTCTCAACTTTTGCACTCTGGCGCTTGAAGAGCTTGTCACATGATGGTCTGATGTATGGGTGTTTGTGTTAGCTGAGTAATAATGTGAGCTAGAGCTTATTAAACACATTCACACAAACACTCAGATGCACAGGAACATTTGTTCTGCCAAACAAGTTTAAAAAGCTTAGCTGACAGCACAGATAAAGAAGATTAATACCAGTTGTGTGATGACTAGGTGTGGCTTCATGGAGCTGTTTAAACACAAATCACAACTTCCATCACTCTTAAGGTTGTGCTTAAACAAGCATATTTTTGTTTGATATTGTAATATTTTAAGGTAGGCCTCTACAAGTTTTACTGTAAGAACACTTTTACATTAAGATGCATTTTATTGGCAGACAGCCTGCAGCTGTAACCTGATGAATCTGGTGGGATATTTCAACAAGGAAATCCTGGAAACCACAAGTGTGTTGTGTGTAGCCACAGAGTATGTGACAGCATACATTTCTTGTGCTGTACCTCTTTGGAGTCCAGCGGATGTTTGAAGGATAGATTTCTAGGTAAGGACGCCTCAGCCCGGGTAAGGTCCACGTTCTCTGGAGGACCTTCCCAGGTGTCTTTTACTATGTAGGTGCATTTATCTTCAAACTCTGCCTCCGTCCATTTTGTCATGTCGACAACCTCTATGTCCACCTTGAGCTCCTCATTGTCATTAATGCAGGGTGCTCCCTCAGTAGTCAACATTGCAGAACTATGAAGAGAGGCAGCCTGAGAGAAATAAATACAGTTATATGACACACAGTCTGTGAGAATCAAAAAGCACAACATTCAAAGGTAAAGATTAAACTCTTATAAATTCTCTTTTTTCCAAAATGTATATTGATACTATACAATTTGTAGTGATACTTTACATATAAATGTACCAAATTATTTATCATTCTATTATTTCTATACAGAGAAATATTTGGAGTAAATAAAAGACAACAGCCATCCAGTTCCTGTCAAAAGGTCAAGACAGATAAACAATTTCTCTTTCTCAGTTCTGCCTCTCCATTTCTGTCTTTGTATCTATCTCTTGTACCTCTTCCATTCGTCTTGTTTCTCTCTTGGGTAGAAAACTAATCACAAACAGAGGAAAACACAGGAAGGAAATCCTGTCCTGCTTCTAAATGTGGCTAAAATTGGAGTCTGAGTGGCTGAGCAACGGAACCATGAAGCCAGAGAACTAGTATGTGTGTGAGAGAAAGAAAGAGAGACAGAAAGGGGGAAAACCTGCTTTAAGAAAGTTTTATTAAACCTGTTCAACTAATTCAATGTGTAATAGTTTAGTTTCAAGCAAAATAAAGAAACATAAATACTGCTCATCATTTTGTGAATCTGAATGAAGTTATTATTTAATAGGTAAAAAACACCTAGAAATGTAGACCATTTTTGTGGTAATTGTTATTATACAAAATAAATATTTTTTTGTATTGTGTGTGTAGGGCAGCTGTAGAACCAAAACTCATAATGAAGCTAAAAAACATTAACAAACATGGGAACTGTATAGATTAAATTATATAGATTAAAACTGTATAGATTAAACTAAACCCTGTATAGATAAAATTTTACATTTTCATTTTGTTTGGAAAAAATACACAAAAACATTTAAAAAGGAATCATTTTAAACTACATGTATAAATATTTCAGTTCAGCCATGAAAGACGTGCATAATTGCAAGAAAGTCCTAACACTGTTTTAACTAAATACAATTAATACAAATGACAACATGATAACAACATTTATATTTTTTTACATTACATTTATATATAACATTAAACAAATAAGTTTATATTGTTTATATAAACAATGTAAGGTTATATTAACTAAATAAGTAACCACACCACATATAATTGGTAACTAGTATTTAAATATTTGGTGTAATAAAATTAAACATTTAAAATGAAGCAATCACTTACCATTTAAAAATATGAAATGACAACCTCAAACAGAAATAAACAACACAAACAAAAAAAATAAAAAGTCACACTAATGTCCACTTACCAGGAGGCTGTGGTCCCAGCCACACATAGAGACTGTGTGATCTCTCTCCTGAGCTTGTGTGTAGGAGGGGGGAGGGACAGGTGCAGCTCACAGATCTTCTGTCCTTTTCCGCTTCTAGTTCTGATGGTAAGTGACTTCTCCTGCAAGTGTCTGAGATTGACTGACTGCCTGAGCATGTTTGTCTGACTTGTTGAAGGGAGTTTGGCTCCGNAACCCACCCCCAGAGGACAATGATCTAAAAATTACTCCAATGTTACACTCATCTCTCTCTCTCTCTCTCACACACACACACACACACACGCATACACACAAACACATGCTTTCTTTAAAGACACACATTTTTCTTTGTATACTATATTTACTTACATCCAAAAACATTTTAATTATTTTTTTTTGTTACATTAGACAAGTAAAAGACTATATATAAAAAAATATTTTAGAAAGTGAGAACAGGGTTGCTGTGAAACAATGAAATATGTTTAAAACACCAGACAAAAAGCAATCAAAGCTTCCAAAGTTTTGTGAGTTTTGTTCCAAAGTGTTTTGACACAAAGACCAAGAGGTAAGGTCTTGTTTGAAGAGAAAAGTGAACGTTGATGTGTTTTCCTCTTGCTCTCTTCCTGTGATGGTGACTCAATTACTAGTGCAGTTCAGTGCCGGAGCCGACTTGTGTCTCTTCTTACCCCAAACTTTCCACCCCTTTCCACCTGTGTTCTCTGGTTGCATTGTTCAATCCTAAGAGTGTTCCTACAAACTTCTAACAACATCAGTGCAGCAAGAGAATATTTACTGTGTTTATGCATGTAAATCACTCTTAAAATCAGAGAACCATCTCAACTGTCATACAAAACATAAATCATAAAAAAGTAACTTGTAAAAATCTGACAAGTTTCTCCCTTATGAAAGTAGAGGATGTTTCCAGTTTTGTTCTATTTCTAAACCTATGTCAATTATCTTTCTTAAACATCTCTCTCAATAGAAAAACAGAATCCATATGTGTCTTGCTTGTCCCAGCACAGACTTAGTATAAGCACTCATTATCCACACAAAAACACTCTCATCCATCCAAAATTCAGTTGGTGACAAATAGCTGACCACATCAGTCGCAACCTACTATTTCCTACTATTACCCAGAAGATTGTTCTAGCCTCAAGGTCTGCCCAGAAACCACTCTGACCAACAACCACCCCAATGTGCTCCCAAGCTGGTTACATTAACATCATCCCTACAAAACGTCCAGGAAGGACCAGAACCAAAACACAAACCTTCTAATGAAACAAACAAATGAAATGAAGAGCTGGAACATCCACTGGTGCTAACATCCACCTTAAGACAGCTGAAGCCTATAAATGATCCAAACCACCCCAGGGCCAGATCAGTCACCTTCTTTTTCTCTGAAGCTGAGGCCAGAGGGCAGGGAGGGTCTCTCAACTCTGAAGTCAAATTCAAATAGATCTTTTTACTGTCTATATAAAGGGTTTAACATAGCCTGAAAGAAAAGCAGCTAAACAATAGTGGGCATGGAATCATCAACTGCACTGTTAGTTTTACAGAGAGCTCATTACATGCCCACACCACAGGAGAAAAACAAAAAAGATGAGTAAGACACGCTGAAATGTTTTCAGCATACATTTGAAAATAGAAATGATAGTTTGTTAGATGAAGTTGTGCAATGTGACTGCTTACCTACCTGTTTACATTAGCTTTAAGATAGATTATCTCAATTTACTTAGCAATACCATGAAGACAAATTTGCAATATATAGGATAAATATTATTATGTGGTTGTAACACTACTAAATAATTGTAATTCATGAAAGCTTTAAAAACACAGACCTAAGATTGTTTTTTTTAATGAAAAAAATTAGAATTTTTAAAAATGTGAGTTTATTTTGTAGTTAATGTAGTTTATGATTACATTTTTAGACAGATATTATAATGGATGTTTTGTTATAAACTTTAACATGAAAACCAAAGTTTGAATGAATAAAAGTGTGTGCATTGACTTTCTGTGACAGTTAAAACTCCAGATATAGATTTTTATAATGAACAATCTTTTCATAAATGAATGAAATAATTTATACTACATATTTCCTACAAGTTTATAATATATTTTAAAACACTGGTCAAATATGTGTTATAGAGTCCTTCATGAATTTTATCAGTATACAATTTGTTATATTTAGATTTTTAGAATTTGATTGTGAAATATTGACGCGTTCTGCTGGTGGAATGGTTATATAATGGCTATATAATGCTTTATGTTTTTTCTAAAATGAAAAAATTATAATTATATATATATATATATATATATGGCATGGTATCTGATTTGAACTGCTGAGTGTAAAGATTTGATTGTGTGTTTATGTGTGTGTGTATGCGTGTGGATGTGCATGTGGGCTGCCGATGTGGCAGCATGTGTTATACTTTTTAATCCCTCCACTTAAAGTAGCCACCTGGAGATATCTCTGTCTCCTTACGACATACACCACAGTGGGGCCAGCATGGGGATTAATACTGTAAAAGACAGATACTATCTACACTAGGAGAGCACCATGCTAAGTTTGGGACAGGTGTTTAAATTCTGTTTAATTTCTAAATTGTTTAAGCTCATTAAGATACTTCTACATTATGTGACACAAACCCTTTTCAGTGACAGTGTTTTATTATTTAAACACATTTCCTCATTAAAGATCATTTAACAAGTTAATTATTATGCCTTTAAAGACCTAAACCTGTAAATGTGTGCTCACTGTAGACTACTGCTAGATTAACTACTGTACTAATGTAGACTACTAAATTAAACTTCTGTAGACTAATGAGAACAAAATGGGGCTTGATCACAGGTCACATGATTTTAGTAAAAATGATTTTGATCTAAAAACAAAGAATTCGGTATTAGTATCCCGATATACCAATAATATACAATTATATGGTAACAGATAATGTAATGAAGACACTGGAACATGAGGATCCATCTGCAGCATATTTAATCGTTGTACAAATAAGCAAGGGGTATTAATCACCAGCAAACAGATACAAAAATAGACTAGGCAAAATCAGAAACGATAATCCAGGCGAGGGTCAAACAATCATGAACGTTACACAGACAAAGTCCAAGGCAGGCAGCAAACAATCCAAATCGTAATCCAAAGCGGGGTCGAGGGCAGGCAGCAAACAATCAGTAAATCCAATAAACAGTCCAAATGTAACCAGGTGAAATAACAGGGAAATAACACCCTGAAATGTATGCATAAAGGCAATACAAGACATCGCAAAGAGTACAATGATCTGGGTGCTTAAATAGCCCGCTTAAATAGCCTGCTCCTGTCTGATTGTCTTTGGTGGCAGTATGATCAGAGGAACCTGATAATCTCTTGGTTAAGACATTCGGTCTGACCGTTAGATTGGGGGTGATAACCTGAAGTTAGACTAATGTTCACTCCCAGGCTTTTAAAAAAGGATGACCACACCCGAGAGGTAAACTGAGGACCCCGGTCCGAGACTATATCATCTGGTAGACCATAGAATCGGAATACATGTTGCACAAGAGTTCGACTGTTCTGAAGGTGGTACCCTAGGTAGCTTAGGAAGTGGTATCAAATGACATGCTTTGGAGAACCGGTCCACTATTGTGAGAATTGTTGTATTCCTTTGAATTAGGCAAATCCGTTATGAAGTCTACCGCTATGTGGGACCAGGGCCGTTGAGCCCAGCAGGTAGTTGTATCGGGTTCTTGGAAGTTTGACAGACCGAACAGTTCTGAATATACTTAATGGTGTCCCCAGCTATCGTAGGCCACCAATAGCGATTTTCAATGAGGTGGATAGTGGCAGTGATTCCAGGGTGGCCCGAGCTGGGGTCTTCATGAACCTGAGTGAGTAATCGACCTCTAAAAGCTTCGGGTACGAATAGGCGATTCTCGGGACATTCGGCTGGGCATGGCAGGGATTCAATAGCATGCTGAATCTCCAGATGGAGATCCCACTGGACTGGGGCTCTCAGGAATAATTGGTTCTGGAACTTCTAATTTGGGTGTAGGTTCAGTCTGTCTGGAGAGAGCATCAGCTTTGGTATTCTTAGAACCAGGGTGGTAGGTTACAGAAAAATCAAAACAAGTAAAAAACAGACCAACGGGCTTGGCGAGGGTTAAGGCGTTTTGCCGTGCAAATATATTCAAGGTTCTTATGGTCAGTTATGAGCGTGAAGGGGTGTGCAGCCCCCTCGAGCCAATGACACCATTATTCTAGCGCTGATCTGATAGCTAGTAATTCCCAGTTACCCACGTCATAGTTTTGTTCCGCGGATGAGAGTTTGCGTCAATAAAAGGCGCACGGAAACATCTTGGAAGAAGAGCCATGCCGTTGTGACAGCACAGCTCCCACCCCAAGATTGGATATGTCTACTTCTACAATAAAGGGTAGATTGGGATCCGGATGGCAAAGTATGGGAGCTGATGTAAAATGGCACTTTAGTTTTGCAAATGCCCTGGTGGCCAAATCGTTCCAAATGATACAACCAGAACAGTGCTTGACTTGAGATGTAAGCGGAGCGGCTACAGAGCTGAAATTACGTATGAATCTACGGTAGAAGTTCGCAAAACCTAGGAAATGCTGTAATACCTTCACCGTTTTAGGGAGTGGCCATTCTGTGACTGCTCGGACCTTGTTATCGCCACTCCCTCCTGATTGATTACGTATCCTAGAAAAGTCGTACTGGTCTGGTGGAAATCACATTTTTCTCCCTTAACATATATATTGTTAGGTATCAGGCGTTGTAGCACTAAACGAACGTGTCTCCTGTGTTCCTCCAAGGTCTCTGAATAAATTAAAATGTCGTCTATGTACACTATGGCCCACCTCTCGAGCATGTCGCAGAAAATGTCATTCATAAATGACTGAAATACCGAAGGACAATTTGCCAAACCAAATGGCATGACTAAATACTCATAATGCCCGGATGCTGTGGAGAACGCCGTTTTCCACTCATCCCCAATGCAAATCAAATTATAGGCGCTTCTGAGATCGAGTTTGGTGAAATATTTTGCATTGCTAAGCTGTTCTAAGGTGACAGGGATGAGTGGGAGCGGATAACAAAATTTAATAGTGACGTCATTTAAATTACGGTAATCGATACAGGGTCTTAACCCACCATCCTTCTTCTTGACAAAGAAGAAACCTGCCGATATTGGCGAATTGGATGGTCGTATGAAACCTTTAGCAAGTTCTTCCTCGATGTATTGGGGCATGATGCATTTCATGAAAAAATGTCATTTCATGTCATTGTTTGGCTGTCTATTTGCTAACTTCCTTTTATGAAATAAAAACAAACAAACAATTATATAAAAATAAGACTAACCATTCACCTGTTTCGTTACCTAATAAAAGTAGGAAACATTTACATAAATACTGACGGGATATTACTATGTTATAACAAATGACAGTCTGCATTAGTGAGAAATGATGACATCATTATTTCTTATTTAAATGACTAAAATAAACATTTACACTATGTAGAGTCAACAACAACATCAAGTAAACTCAATAAGTTATTAAAAATCTGTGTTTAACCCGCTGGTTTCATAAATGTCTGTTATTAGCCCCTTTCACCCAGTAATCCTGGTAATTTACCAGCACATTAACTTTACCGGTAAATACACAAATGTGCCGTTCACACAAGCAACGGCGTTCCATGTTTTACTAGTAATGTATCATTCACACAGCAGTATCAAAATACCACAAAGCTCTGTGATGTCAGTAACCACAAGTGAGAGACAGATGGTGTTGTGTTTTAAAACATGACAGGGTTTGACTTTGTTTCCAAATGTATGTGGTCTATTTTTGTTACAAACATTTACATTCATGCAATTGCTTCTGACCCAACAATATAATATTAGACAAACATTTCTGCTTTGAATTCTGTTAACAACATGAATGCATCATCCGCGTCAGAATGTTCTGATTGGCTCAAAGCAGACTTTTATATTAGCACCTTTTGTGTTTACTGGTAATGTTTTGCGTTCACACATAGCAACTTACCGGTAAATTACTGGTAACATTCACTTACTGGTAAAGAAATCTCAAAACACACACACACTAAACTCCACCCAAACAATCCTCATTAGGAATAATGAAACCAATAACGCGACAAACAGTATTACACAAAAACCTTTCACTCACGTCTAAAGAAAACATCAGCCTCATCAGCAACATTCTTATCAGCGTCTTATCAGAGTCTGTATTCTGTCTGAAAACATTTATCCCCACAACTGCAGCTTAATGCAGAACACAACAGCATCTACAACGGCCGTAGTCCTTTTTAGTGAACTTTGTTGTAAACACTCCATGTATTACTGAGTTTATCCCAGCGGCACACTTCCTCCGCTCTCTGTGTCTTAGACTCATACTTTCATTAAAAACTTTCTTTAAAGAGCTGTTTGTTTAAGATTTGGTTTTAGGATTAAGGTTAAAATTAGATTATATCAGGTTTAAAGTAAGAATTAGGCATTTCATTGTGATGGTTAAGTTTAGGGTAAGGGGCTTGAGATTATATTGTGTCAGAGGACACAAGGACACTTGAGATCTCCTCATAAACATGTTTATGCCTAATATCTTTATAATTACTAGTTTGTAACCTAAAATTGTGTCTTCGTAAACCACATAAACAAGCACACACCCACATCTTTCATCCATCGCTCATTTCATCCCCATAGTGGTATAGTCTAGTTTTTTCTAATACGTATACTGTGATTTTTCCGTCCAAGCCTAATACTCATTCATCCCAGAGCACCACCACACTCACAAATGCATATATTATGCATCTACATGTAATTCAGATCATTCTAAAAAACTGTTTGTGTTATCAACATGTCAATTTATTAGGCGCAACACATATCTTTAACAGCCAATGACATTCACAGCTGGGGGGACAGGACTGATTTTCCACTAAGTGTTAACCACCCTCTAATTCAGCCAGTGACACATTTAGCCTTAAATGCTGATATGGTCCCACTGAAACACTGAGTGTGGTTTGAGTTTGCTTTCATTTTATATCTTCTTTAGTCGTTTATTAGGTATACTAGGTCTATAGTATGTTTACGAACAAAGAGCTGACTGAACCGATAAAGCCACAAAATTGTTGAGCAAAATATAAGCATTCCAGCTTATATAAAGATGGCATATAATAGACAACATCTTATGGGACAGGGCTATAAGGGATTTGCAATAGTACCATGAACTACACAACATGCAAAAGCAGCATACATTAGATTAGATTAGATTCAACTTTATTGTCATTACACATGTATGAATACAGGGTAACGAAATACAGTTTAGCATCTAATCAAAAGTGCAAATAGCAGCAAGTGCCATGTTATATAATGATAAATATACAGGTGTGAATAAATATAGATGATACAATATACAGATGTGGCAGATGTACAAATGTGCTATGGTAAATATACAGATATGAATAAATATACAGATGTACAAATATACAGATGTGCTATGGGTAAATATGCAGATATGAATAAATATAT
>JAZGTI010007907.1:0-19643 GCA_036877585.1 Botia kubotai
ACAGACACACACACACAGACACACACACACAGACACACACACACAGACACACACACACAGACACACACACAGACACACACACAGACACACACACACACACACACACACACACACACACACACATGTTCAGTGTCAGGGTTTGTGTATTCAAACATCTCATCCTCTGATCTGATGTCACAAAGGTGTTACATGTGTGATGAGGAAGTCCAGTATTCCAGCACAGGGCAGCTGGCACAGCTCATAACAAACTTAAGAAAGCAAGTGCTGGCAGAGCCAAGCAGAAAAACCACAAACCAAAGTAGGTGCAACTTGTATTGTGGAATTTTTCGAATACTTTGTATTTGTATTGTTAGCCATACTTGTAATGAACAGTATAGATGTTAAATATATAGTTATATATATGTAGTATGTACTTGTGTATTATTATTTGATGTACAATAATTGAATTAAATTAAATACTGGTTTATGTGTAGTATCTGTCAAATAAATGAACAAATACGATTTGTAGTACAAACCCCTAAAATGTGCATTCATCTGAATTAAAGGAAACAAGAAGTACTTTGAAATAACGTTTCTGCTATTTGAAATAACGTTTAGATTATGTTAGCGTTTTACTAAACGTGCTAGTTTCTGTTTAAACATACTTATTCTACAGAAGGTAAAAAGGAAGAGAGCATAGTGGAGGTCCCTGCCGAGCAGAAACAGGACGAAGACAACGAGCACAAGGAAAACCAGAAAAGCAACTCGAAACACAACGACAGTCCCAAAAAACAGAAAGCAGAAACAGGGGTGTTAGATGCGGTATCTGTCAGGGGCCTCAGTAATTTGGGCAACACGTGTTTCTTCAATGCAGTCGTGCAGGTAAAGACTCACACACCAGAACGCAACACACCAGAACTGGTTTTGTTTATGTGAGAAGGGTCTGCAGAAATCCGTGATGTTCTGCTCTTCTGCCTTCCAGAATTTGTCGCAGACGGTGCTGTTGAGACAGCTGCTGAAGCAGATCACGGATGAGAGAAGCCGCCTCACCATCACACCTGATCTCTCCTCTCATTTGGTAGTAATTCCTTCACAAGACCTTCAGTAGATTCTTCTCTGGTCTTCTCTGTGTGATTGTATGAACTGTTGTTTTCAGGAGCCTCTTCAGATCCAGCTGGAAAGGCCCAGCTCACTCACGCTGGCCATGTGTCAGCTGCTCAATGAAATCCAGGACACTAAAAAAAGTGTTGTGACCCCTAAGGAACTATTTGCTCAAGTGTGTAAAAAGTAAGTACCTGTACAAACTTGTGCTGTCAGTGCAGATGGCACAGGTTACAGAATACAGTGAATCCAAAAACAAAAATTTTTTTATTCATTTGTTATTTTTTCTTATTTTCACTAAAAAACTAAATGTACTATATGTTAAATTAAAAACAGCATCCAAGGTGTTTAGACAATCTTTTTGGTGCTTTAATGAATGTGTTCAATATGAACAGAGCCATTTTCATTTTTTGGTGAGCTGTTACTTTAAGAGAGTCAGTGTTCAGTGATGCTATAGTTTTTAAAGTATTAAGTTAAGTAAAAGTAAAGTTTTTTTTAACTACATGTATGAAGGAAAAATGCTCTTGTCAAAAACTGTTTCCTTGGTTTATTACTGTGGACTGTGGTTGATTCTGAAAGCTTGTGGTTTGTTATCTTTTTGGAAAAGTTTATGAATGTTTTGTGTGCTTTGTTCAGTAATCTCTGTGTGATGTGTGTGACTCTTTACAGAGCTTCACGCTTCAGAGGCTTCCAGCAGCAGGACAGTCAGGAGCTCCTGCGGTACCTTCTGGATGGCATGAGAGCAGAGGAAGTAAAAGTACTGTATGACCCTCCAACAGGAAATGACCTCACGACGCACCATAGACACTCCTTTAGTCTGCATTATGACTAGATTAAATATGGATTATTTTTGAAAACTTGTCCTTTTATTTTTGCTGTCTCACATTTGATTTAAAACTTGGTAAAGCAAAGGAAATGTTTAATGTTTTAAAAATGTTTTAACACCTTTTTCTACATTCTGTTTCCTGTATTCCTCAGAGAGTAACTTCTGGAATTCAGGACGCATTGAAAAACTCCGGCAAATGCTTAGAAGCTGAGCAGACAAAGAAGGTTATAAAAGGTACCTGTTTATCCAACGCTGATTTGTCATTAACAAATTATATGGTTTGACATTACAAATAAGGACTGGTGAAGGTCCGGCCAATCACAGCGAAAACCCAATAAACAGACCTGATTCCCACAGCTCTGTATTAGAGTATCTGCTTATCACTGAAATATTGTGCTAAACGACACACACTGTGTTAATTTGAACAGAATATGAGAAGAACGGTGCACCCAGGAACTTTGTGGAGCAAGTGTTTGGAGGAGAGCTGAGCAGCACCGTCATGTGTAAAGAATGCCGAACTGTGTCTCTGGTGACCGAGATGTTTCTAGATCTTTCTCTTCCTGTGGCTGATGAGGTAATCTTGTGTCTGTTTGAAAGAGAACAATTTATAGGGCTTTTTTATTTGAAAATGTTAAAGCTTAAGCGTCGTGTTCTCACTTTTTTGTTCAGGATTTGGTACGTTTTTGTTCTGCGTAAACCTATTTGAGTGTCTCCCTCAGGCCTACAGGAAAAAGAATCAGAAGAAAGTGCTGGACTATCACAGCAGTGTAAGTGAGAGAGTTGATGACACAACTTCTCTGGCCAATGGGAATGAAGACATGCCTACGGGAGCAGGAAGCAAGTACCAGCAGAAGAAAGCCAAGAAACAGGCAAAGAAACAAGCCAAGGTGAAAACACATAGTAGTTTATTACTCTAGTAGTTTAGTCTCTAGTTGTGAATGTTTCTTTTAATACTTTTAATGAAAGGTATAATAATTATGTTTTGTTTTAGATATAATTAAATGCGTTGTAGTATTATCAATATACAAAGAATGTGTATATACAATTTGTATAATGTAATATACTATATTACTATAATATACTATATAATATAATATTTGTATATATATTATAATTGTACATTAGTGTATAATTTTTTTTAAACAATTCAAATCGTGCATTTTTGGTTTATGTGTTTATAGAATCAGAGGCGGCAGCAGAAACTGGGAAGTAAAGTCACTCTAGATGCACTGACCAATCAAAACGCAGCCAGCAGCACGGATCCAGAGGAGGGACCAATTCCAAGTGATTCAGCTGAGGGGAGTGCTGATGTGGAAACAGGTGAAAGAACCCAAGATCATATCAACCAATCACCCGATACCAATGCCTCACACCTCGCACCATCCCAAAAAGATGAAGATGAAGATGATGAGGAACCCGAACAGGAACCTGCTACTTCTGTCAACCGCTTCACTGCCTTATCAGAAGACCCGAATTCTGAAGAAAAGTCTGCAGAAGAAGATAAAATGGAAGGAGAGAATGAAATTGAGGAAGAGGGTGATGCAGTCCGGCTATGTGCTGAAGAGGATCAGTTGGTAGAGGAAATAAGTACCATGTCGCTGAACGCAACTTCAGGAGGACAAAGTGAGATGGAGAACGGAGATGATGCTTTGGCCGATGCTAAAGAATACACAGTAATTAATCAGGACCCCGAGCTTGCATTTTACACACTGGCCACCAGGGCGGCGCCAGTGAAACAGGAGTGTTCAGTGGAGTCCTGCCTCTATCAGTTTACCGAGGTGGAACACCTCACAGAGAACAACAGACTGATGTGTGTTACCTGTACAAAGCGGCAGTCTGGACCTAAAGCCTCAGAAGGTACTGTGCTTACCTTTAACAGTGTTTTTCTTTTTTTCAAACTCTTTACACTTGGTTGACTAGTTGTGGTTAAGTCACTACAAACAGATGGCAGTGTACAACTTAAATGAGAAACTGGTAGAAATGTTAACTGGTTAAAAGGTTCAAGTATTGATTATGTTGCTGTTAAGCAAAACACCACAGCATATTGCCACATAACTTACGACCCCTAATGCAGCGATTCCTTTCCTGTTATCTGGTATGCAACGTTGCATTTACATTACAAATGCGATAGAGCGTGTTTCTCTCAGGCCACTTTAGAATGTGAGTTTAAGTGTTCACAATGAGTTTTCAAGAATCTGTTTACACCTGAGCTGTCCATTCATGGTTGGATCACCTGAGAGTTTCTTGTAGCTTCACTGGTAGAGCATAGTACTAGCGATGTCAAGGTCATGTGTTCTTTTACGAGGGAATGCGTGTACCCATATATAGCTTGAATAGAAAGCAAGCAAGTATGCCAGGTGCATAAATGTACAGTAGATGAGATGGATAATCCTACCAGGTTCTGGGCCGTTTTTGACATTGAGCAGAAAACTGAGGGCATGTTTGGCATGTCTTAATTAAACTTCTGTTGTGAGACTTTGGACAGTCTCATTGCAGCTGGACAAACGTGAAAGTGTTCATTGTTGTTGTTGGTTCAGGTGGTAAGAAAGGTGTTTACAGGGACGCGCTGAAGCAGATGTTGATCTCCTGTCCTCCTCCAGTGCTTACACTTCATCTGAAGAGGTTCCAGCAGGTAAGACATCTGCTGCTGCTTCCTGCAGACCACCACACTGATAAACATCATTTAGGCCTTTTATCATTTATTCACTTTTTTTGTTCTCTCAAGGTCTCATACAGTATTTGTAAAGTAAACCGACACGTTCAGTTTCCTCAAATCCTGGATCTTGCACCCTTCTGCTCCTTAAACTGCAAGGTGAGCAAAGTTTTTCTCCTCAGTTTTTCATCGCCCCTCCTCACCTCATATTTTTGTTTGGTCCGAGAGGAGTATTCTGGGTTTAATCTTCTGACGACAAAATATGTTTGAATTTTTACTCCGTTTGTGTAACAGGCAACATTTCAGTTTACACTTTACGGTAAAGGCTCTAATAATTCAGGTTTAATAGTATTTTTAATACAGTTCTAGGAAAAATAGATCCTTACCACTTGTATTTTGAAGCAGAACTGGTCTCAGATCAGTTCAGAAACTGTTACAGGTAACCAAGCTGTCTGATTCTGTTTTAGGGAGTGAAGGATGGTGAGACAAAAGTGCTATATAGTCTTTATGGCATAGTGGAACACAGCGGAACCATGCGGTCTGGACACTATACAGCTTACATTAAATCCAGAACTTCCACACACAGCTCTGTAGAAAATGGCTCTGGTGCTGCTTGTGAGTGTCAGTGCTGTTCAAGCATGTTTCACAAAGATCTCTCTGTGACAACAAACAATGAGCCTGTATTTGCTGTAGACGTTTGGATTAATGTTCTTGTACGTTCCTCTTCTCTCAGCAGGCAACGTGGAGGCCAGTAAAGGATCGTGGTTCCACGTAAGTGACACTAGTGTCCACTCGGTGACAGAGGTCAAAGTTCAGAGCGCTCAAGCCTACCTCCTGTTTTACGAGAGGATCTCGTAATGTACCTCAAACATTCTTAACAAAATAAAGGGCTGCTGGGGCTTTTTCCAGCTCCATCGCTGCTGCTGGGAGAATCTTGTTCTAACACACTGCTAAAAACACAAATCATGAGCGTCTTTTTGTTTTGTTTTCTCTGTATTATCAGCTGCGGCTCTTGCGAAACAGTTTTAATTTTACCCAAAAGTTTCACAACAAACTTGATTTAAAAAAAGCATATAAATATCAAGGTTACAATTTAACAACAATGAAATGTTTTTTTTACATCTAGAAATGATTGTGTGAATTGATGAGGGTTTGTGGTGGTTTATCTTTGCCTCATACAGCACAACTCAGCTGCTAAAACTGACGGTCTTGTCTGAAATCATCTGAAATCAGTCATATTTCACTTTAAATTTTTTATGACAGTTAAGCACGTTTACAACTCATTACTGTAATGCAAAAACTGTAATGCATCCCCTCCAGATGTCAGTGAAATGAATTCTACCATAATGTATAATTACTGTACTTCTAAACCAATCAGCTATTACATTATAGCATTACATTTTGTGGTTCCTAACGGTTCTAACAGTAGTCACATTTTTTATGCAATTTATATATTTTTCTTTTAATTTGGGGTGACATATGACCGACTGTATTTACAGTTTTCATGAAAATCACAGTTTAAATTTAGTTGAGTTTTTTTATGTCTGAAATATATCCTTTGGTACAATTTTATTTTCAAATAAACAATTACCTGTCATCGATATTGTTGGGTCATGAATTTACTTGTTTAATTTATAAACATACTAAAGATTTGTTCTCTGGCATTTTTTTAATATTGTTTCGAGAGAACAATAACGTTCATATATCAACGGGATGTCAATGTTAAAAATAACTTTGTAAACATTTTCTAAGGTTTAAACACAATAAAATGGATGTTCTAATACTTAAAACGAGAGCTACGTTCCTTCTTGTCAAAACATTCAAATGGCTTTTTCACAGTGATTTACAGAAATATAATAAAATTTAAATCACGTGTTACTAGGTAGCAACCCAATAAAACGAATTTCTTCCTCAAGGGGGCGCTTGATTGTTCAGACAGCAAAAATGTCATTTGTGTGCCATTACAATCTTAGGATGTCACTTTATAATCTAATAAACGATCTATTTGTTAATTCCGCAGCGTTCAGTCAGGTAAAACTTTAAAAGGCATTACATTGAAAACCATGAAAATAAATATAATTACAGATAGACAACTTCCGAAACCGTTAAGCCCCGCCCCTTAATAGTCACCTGCTCATTCAGTGGCGGGAGTTTAGAACCCAGTGGTCTCTATGGTAACAGTCTATGCCGGAAGTGTCGGGCTGTCTCACGGTAAGCAACGGAGAGTTTGCGTTTCGGTTAATCTACGCATTCACAAACGACTCGTTTTTTTTATAGACATTATATAGACGTGGTGTGCAAATAATTGTAACAGGCCGATTTCCAGCTAATAAATAGCCTATATAACAATGACCTTTAATTGCGTTATCATTGTCTTCACAAAAGAGAGATTTATGATCTCGACTTAAAGTCTGACAGTAATTGTATTGAAATTTATTGCTGAAGCGGATGAATTTGTTAGAAAAGTGGCTGCAGTGACACTCATTAAAGAAGATGAATCGGAAGACGCAGCTGCTGTGATCCGGATTTACTGGAAGCTGTCAGGATCTCGGAGAATTTGTGTCTTAGTTCATCTCCTTCAAAGCCCTGCCTCTAAAAACATAAGCTAAAAACTAAGAAAAACATCCCAGGAAACTCATAAACCAACTACTCGACTGTGCTGACTCATCTCTGCTATAACTCATGGCTTGTCGTGTGTGTTCCTTCAGTCTGAGCTGCAGTGTCTGGCCTCCACCCACCAGGGGGAGCTACAGGCTGAGAGAGAGCTCTCAATCACACTCTACAGAACAAATGTCCGTTTGCGCTCCCTTCTGTACCTTACATTTGTGGCTCTGTCCCAAATATACCATTGGTTCACCTACAAGTGTATGCTTTGGAAGTATTGTAGCATACACTGTTGGGTAGAAGTTTGCAATAAAGGCTTTGTGTAAGTGAATATGAAGGGTGTATAGCAACAGCAAAGGGGTCAGTCACAAGCACCCCTCTGGTTCATAAAATGACAAAAGACACTCTTCAGTTGTTCCCCAGACTACAGGGTTTCCCATTTGTTATTTTGCGGTTCAGAAATATGTTTCTAAGCTGCACTCCACTGCCCAACAATTCATGCAGCAGTCACAAAGCATGACTCGCAAGGGTCGACAAGGGTCATTTGGAATGCCACATACTGTATTGTTTTTTTCTATTCTCTGTCTGTATCTTTGTTTTTTGTTCTCTCGATACCTTTCTTCTGTCCTCTGTGCAGTATCAGCAGTTAAAAGTTCATTTGTCTTCCTGTCGGCTTTGCCCTGCAGGGCATCAATACCGCAACATAAACAAAGCGCTGGAGAAATGCCATTATGTAAATGAATAATCAAGACTTTCTGCTGAATAGAGCTGTTGTACCTGTGTGTGTGTGTGTGTGTGTGGGGGGGGGTTACTTAACCATATATTGGGCATAAATGTGTACCCAGTCAGAAGTCAGAAAAACCTCACAAATCTGAGCAAAACCTCCTTTTGGGGACATCCTTATATGTAAAAACATTATAAAACATATAGTAAAAAATTTGTAATTGTAAAAATGAAGACAGATTTCTGTTAGGGTAGAGTGTGGATTAGATTTGGGTTAGATGGTTTATAACTAGATGTGTATAAAACCAATAGAAGTTTTTGATATGTCCCCAGTTAAATAGGTAGGTAAGTAACCGTGTGTGTGTGTGTGTCTGTTTGTGTACAGCCCATGGAAAAACGCTTCAGGACAAGAGAGATGAGGCAGAAGTGAGACACAGGAAGGTAAACAAACCCCACCAATGTATCATCAATCAATAATATAATGTTACGCTGTTTAATATTAAAGATCATTAATGCATAAGATGTTACATACAGTTTATAGTTTTGCTCTTATTATGAGATGAATATTAGCAGTAGTGCAGCTTGCTTTAACCAACTCCACTAAGTAACGATTAAAGAATTGAATTTTATGTTTCAAGCGTCTGAAGTTTTATGGGACTTTGAATCATCCCTCTTGTTCTATAATCCTAAAATTGATGCTCAAAACCATGTCACAATTTGGGTCGACGCCTCCTCCTCTGATCATAGGCAATGTTGAAATCACATGATCTCTCAAGAGGATGAAACTTTCTTTTGACTCTCGTTCATGTCTTTGATTTAATTCCATCGCTTCTCTTCTTTCTGTCTGTTCCTCAGATCACAGAGAACACAGATGAGGACCACAGAGATCTCTGCTCTATAGCGCAGAGCTTTAATGATGGGTGTGAGCCACAGAAACTCAGAGAGAACTTACGGAGGACGAGAAGAGATCATGTGATCATCCACTGCTGCTCAGAACAGAAGCAATGTGCTTATTTGTAGCACATGAGATAAACACAGAACCACTGAGATTACATAAACACTTAATTTACCCCAAAATGAGATTTGAATCTCATGGAAACTAAAAATGTGCCGTTCCTACTTCTGTTTAACTTCTGGTCCAACAAATACAAGGATTTTAAACCCAAATCCATATGAGGTTTGGAATCAAAATATCTGATTTATTGTTAGTCAGATTTCAGGTAGTTTTTTGTCATTTGAGACAACACAGATGGTTTGCAATATTAGAACCTAACAAAAATGTCTCAACAGACAAAAATATTTAGTGTTTTTCTTGTGGTGTATGCCTGACCTAAAGGTTATGCTAAATATTTTCAACATTTATGCTGTTGAAAACACCACAGCACTGGAAGATCAAGAAAGACTTGACATACATCGCCAGTGGTTACAAACATTACATATGCTAATTCCTCAAATAGACCCTTCTTTCTCACAATGATGTATTTTAATTGAAAAAAAAGGTGTCAACAGAAAATGAATTACACCCTTTAATAGACATAACATGATTTTGTGTAGGTAGTATATCTTGCCATTTAATAAAGGTAGGATTGAATTAAATGGTTCAATCTATGTTATTCCAAAAATGTTTTAATATTTTAGTATATATTGGAATTTTGGTATATAATAGTTGCAATTTTGCTGAAAGGCCAATGGCAGACTACCACCGAAAAACGTGCCCTTATTCCCCCTACATAAAGATGTTTATCGTCTGTGTTTCCCCCTGTCGGCAGTGAGGGGTCACTCTCTCCCCCCAGCTGTTTCGTTTTCTGTCTCGGTTCTTTTTTCTTTGCTCGTGCCCCGCGGAGAGGGAAAGAGAGCGCGCGCGCGTCCTCGCACCTCGTCGTCTTTGGCCTCCTCTGCTCGAGGCTCCAGTGCTGCCACGTAATCCCGGTCGAGCTGCCCGTTAGCTGGCGGACCCACGGCGAGGAGTGCTCGTGACAGCGACTGCAGAAGATTAAACGCGATAGTACGAAACCTTCCCCCGGGTGGTGCGCGCGCGGCTTTGACGGAACACGGACTGCGGCGGTAAGCGAAAAGTGCGTGGAAGTGTCCCCACGCGCGCGGTGCGGGTGCGAGCGAGCGCACTAGACCGAGTCCAGATTTATTGGATTTCACTGGGCAAGCGGACGCAGCGGCGCGACGCGCGTGTGTGAAGTGAACACGGATACTTTTGAAGTGTTTTGCATGCAACAGGTTCTTTGATTTGTGGTCGATTGTCTTTACATCGAAACAACTCTTAACATGTCAACATGCAACTTTGATGCATTGCAACTGCGATGCAGAAGATAAACTGTGGCTTCTGTTGTCATGCAGTCGATTTCTGGCATGTTTCACACTGTGGTCTGCGAGTTTGTGAGATCATCAAAAATAAGTTTATTTTGATGAGCGGTTTTAGTTGAAAGTGTGACGTCAAACACAGTAGGAATTCAACTTTAATTTCCATGTAGTTTAAAGACGACAAAAGACGTCACACCCACACAGATCTGATACATTCATAAAATGACATGCACTAACATTTATTAACCATGAGCTGTCGTGCTAATGTAATTTAGGTTTTTGTTTGTGGTGTTGGGTTTGGGATGTTGTGTAAATGTATATATTTGTTTTAAGTGAGATATGACATTTTTGACACAGTCACACTTTACATCCCAACTTAAATGAACCTAATAAGATTTTATTATATAACAAAACACTTGAAATTTGGTGATAACGATAACTGATTTGTGATGATGTCTTAAGTGTACACATTAAGGTGTCTTAAATTACACAGTGACCATAATTAAATTAAACTTTTCTCACTGGTATGTCTGTACATATTCAGGCAAGCGGTTTATGTAACACATTCACAGCATGTTTCCAAAATCATACAATCTTATCATACAACACCCAGTTCCTGTTTGCCTGGGTGGGAATTGTGTCCGAGACTGCCGTTTTGCCTTCATTCTGCGTGTGTGTGTGTGTGCTGCTGGACTGCAGTTTTTCTCATTGAGGTTTCTTAGTGCTGGCCTTTGCTCAGTTGCCATGACTACGGGTGGGAAAAGTTACTACAGGTGTAAAGCCACAGATGGAGAAATACTTCATGTATATGTTTATATAATTGCTGTAGGCAGAGCAGTGCCCTGCAGCGTGACATGCTGTACTTTATTTAAATATACTGCACACAACAATCTTAACTGACAAATCAAAGTCCTGCTGAAAAAGAACAGCTGAAACTAGCCTAAGCTTGTTGGCTGGTCTTAGCTGGTTTAAACTGGAAATGGCTGGTTTAAGAAGGTCCTCCCAGTCTGGTCAAGTTGGTGTCCAGCAGGTGTAAACTGGTGGGTCAGCTGGTCTTCCAGCCTGACCGGCTAAGACAAGCTAAAAAAAGTGGTCAAAACCCCTCTAAAACCAGTTGTGCTAAATCAGGCTGCCAGATTAGACTGGTTTTAGCTGTTTTTTTCCAGCAGGGAAGAATTTATAAAAATAATAATAACCTAAAAACCAACATAAAATGTAATCGATATAATTGATTAAACATATTTACATAGTACACAATGGAATGCTGGTCCTATTGTAATTGTGTTCTCAGCGCATGTTATTTAAAATCTAAACTGTACGTTTTTCAGTGAAGAATATTAATGTCCCTGCATTTATATTCTTGTTGAACGTTACCCTTTCTATTGGAAATTGCAATATGTTAAAATTGTAAGTAAAACAGGTTATAGATTAACATTTAAAATGGCAGTAGCATCAAAAATGACGCGCGTTGCCTAAGTTAGCATGTTAGCATTTTATAGAAAAAGTAGAACTTTGTGTTTGTCAAACATTTGTCTTAAAAATGTGTTGTCCTCACAGGAAGGGCCGTCCTACAGTTTTACCTGCGGGATAACGGTAAACCTCTGCGTTTGACGGTTCTCAGAACGCCATGCGGCAGTTGAAGGGCAAGCCCAAGAAAGAATCGTGGAAGGATAAAAAGGAGAGGAAACAGGCCATGCAGGAAGCGAGAGAGCAGGTCACCACCGTCGTCCTGCCCACACTCGTCGTTCTCGTACTGCTTATCGTCCTCTTCGTTTACGTGGCGACGCGACCAGGAGCCATCGAGTAAAAAAAAACTTCCCTCACATCTCCCTTTTTCTGTCATTTTAGCTCATTGTTTCCCAAAGCTGAGTTTGGTGAATGGATTTGGACACTATCAAAAGAATGAAGGAACTGATGAAAACAAGTCAGAGCTTTCCTGTGCCATGTGTGGAGTGTGTTGAAGGAGTCAACCTTCCATTTTGGCTCGGGTCGGAGCGCCTCTCCCAGCCAGCAGCATTCGTACCCGGTATCAGTGGGTGCCATGTTGGCTCTGAATGCGCTTACAGGGTTCCAGTTTCATGCCAAAGCAACTGAGACGCAGCAGACTCGGACTGACCCGGGACCAGGGCCAGACCTGAAGCTTCTGTGCTCAGATTTACTAAGTCAGTACAAATCCCAGTGACTGTAGTATTGCACACGCCTGTAGCATGCACTCATACACACACACACACACATCTGTTTTTGTGTTGCTGTAAACATAACAAACAAGCATTGAGTCTCACATGACACGATGACAGATGTATGTATAATAATGTATAATTCTGATTGTTTTCCGGTTAAACTGTGTGTGTGTGTGTGTGTGTGCGCGCGCGTGCAAGTAAATGCACCATGAGGTGCATGTTTATATGACACATCTGTGATAAACAATCCCAATAACAAATGTACACATCTTAAGATAATGTATTCCAGCAGGACTTGGATCTAAAAATGTGCCTTAAAACTTTAAGTGATGCGCAGTTGTTAAAGTGTTAATAATAAAGAAGCAGAAAACCACGTTGGCCTCAGATATGCTTAGAATACATTGTTGTGTGATATTTTAATATATTTTATATTAGTGCTTGAGAAATCTCAGGCAGAAATATTCTTGTAAGGATTTGGTCAAAAACACTAGACATCTGTTTATTTTAAGAAGCTTTAAACTTTAAAACTGTAAAGCACTTTTAGCCATGTTTTTTGGCTGTACTTGTACACAAACCCAGCACCCATTAAAAGGTGAGGCATATAAACAGAGCAATTCATAAAAAGCGCAATACAGAGCCTGGGTTTGTTGTTAGTCTTTCTTGAGAGCTGTGGTGTGTTTTCAATGCTTCCGGCTTTGTCTGATGTTTCTATTACATTATGTTTTAATTTGCACTATGTGGAATTTGTTCGTATCAAATGTATCAAATTAACCAGGCCGATCCAATATTCACGTGTAATTAAATTATGGTGAACATAATTTACTCTGATACGCACTGCAGTGTCCTCATTGTGCCTGCATGGGAAGCAGAATATATAAAACAAAAAGTGCATTTACGGGCCCTTTAATGCGACATACATTGAATTAATGCATAATGCATTTCATGTTAAAATAAAAATGACTAGAGGAAATGTGAAATTATAAATAAGGATAAAACATTTAAAATGATAAAATATAGATTCTGTAATGGAAACAAAATTTAGTAATTAGGCTGCATTGATTCTGCCAAATTTACACAGAACCAAAGCAGCATCGGAGCTGGCTTGGATATTAGGGGTTGAGGTGTGTCTGAACATATTTTAGTACAGAATGTATACATCGAGGCCCCTTTACACAGAATTTAAAGCCGGCAGAGAGCTCAGAGCAGCCTTAAGTCAGCTGTGTAAAGACACAATTGAATTGCAGTAAATTTGCCAGAAAAGGTGCAATAATTCAAATAACGTCAGGTCTGTAGCGCCCTCTAATGGTTAAGTTTAACGGCTTAGTTGGAAACTCCGGGTTTAGCTTCACCGTTGTCATTTCTTTGTGATAGTAGTTTTCGAAATATGTTTGGACGGCAAAGCTAAATTCACAAACTCATTAAATAAAACTCTTCATCTATTTCTGTTTATGTCACAGCCAAAACGACGTGCAACTTACTGGTCAATTTGACATGCTCATTATACCAAACATTTGATAGGACAAAAATCCTAAATGTTTAGTGCAGGATGAGTCATCAACATCTGGCTTCATTTTTACCAAGATGAGAATTTGAAATGACACTCACTAATCAACTAACAAACAAATTAAAAGCCACAAAACTCCCATTTTATTCTTATTAGGTCTGTAAATGGTATTAAAACAGGCGTAATCTGAGAAATACGCTTAAAAACAAACCATTCCTAAAACCTACATGAATGTTAGGCAATTTCTCAAGAGATGTCATGTGTTAAAAAGCCTCTTACAGCCAGGGTCTGTAAATAAGCGTCGCGGCCCCTTTAAGAGTTGCTCCGTCATGAAGGCGGTGACGTTGTCCGCATTCTCGGCGTGAGTGGAGGATGTTTTGCGTCTGTGTGAATCCAATGTAAATCTAGATCCGGACTCACTTTCATTGACTGCTGGATATTTTTCAATGGCATGTCATCATTGTAGACTCGACTCGGGTTGTTTGTTGTTGATATCTGCTCCAGCGTACGGCCGGTGATGGTCGCACATCAAGCCGAAGAAAGAAACAGAGGAGCGGCTGTGATTACTAAGCTCCTTCGGTAAACACGTCTAGTAGTGAGCCTATTACTCTGTTCTGCTTATGTGGTTCAAACTCATTAGTTATGCTTTTATTACATACAATTATATACTATTATTTGTAGGTGTTATTATTTATGTTCATAATATATTCTATAACATACAATCATATTCAGTATATATACAATATAGGAGATTACATATTTCCTGTATATTCTTTAAAGATCAGAAAATGTGATGTTACCTTTATGGTACTTTAAAGTTTTATTAACGTCATTGAACTTTATTATATAGAATTATTAAATTATTATTAATGTTATTAATATATTGTAGGTTATTTAGTTCATGCATTGCATGGATACAGTATAAAATGTAAATGGATACATATTGATGTAGATTATGTGTATTTGTGTGTGTGCAAACGCACTATACAGCTGGAGTGCCAACTCATCAGAGCGCTACACACCCGTAAAACAATCTGCTTCAGTGTGTGAACACCCCCCCAGATGAGCAGCGTAACATGGCCTCAGCAGATCAGCTGGGTAATGATCTCTGTTTCAATATAAGGGAGAGAGACATAGAGACATGACATTACATGCTCGCTCGCTGTGTTATGAATTGATGTAACAGCATCTGTTTATTCTAGCATAAGACGTACTGTGATACCACTATGGTATTTCTTTAAAGTCATTGTACTATAGTAGTACCACAGTATTTTTTAAGGATTTTTCTCTTTACCCTTTCTTGTTTTTTTGTTGAGATTAAATACACTGCAGTACTTTCATCCCTGTGCACTTTCCTTACAAAACATGTTACTTCTATGACAAGAAGTTTGTCTTCGTGTATTAACTTGCTCCGCCTCTCAAACAACTGTCCCTTTTTAGATGATGTCACCAAGCACCAGTCCATCTCCTCTAATCGCCTTACAGTCACATAGAAACCTCTTTACGTGATGCAGTCAGTTCCAGATGATGAAAAAAACCTTTCAATAATAGTGTAGTATATTTGATTTGCAAATAGTTCACATTAGAGACGTAGAATGGGTTGCTCAGGTGTCTATGAACTAAAAAAAGCATCAGTGGACATTTTTTTTTTGGCAGACCCGTTTTTAATGCTTGAATTAGATCTATTTTAATTAGACCATTATTCTGATTCAGAAGTAGATCTTACTGATGTATCTCCAGCAATAGAAACCTGTGATTCTGTTTCAAATATGACATGGAGCAGACATGGAGGTCATGACCCCTCTGATGGAGGAGGCCGGAGGTGAGGAAGAGGATGTAGATGAGGATGAAGAGCAAAATTCACAAGGCATCACGTGAGTTTCTGTCAGACCAGATCTTTCACATCCATACAAGATATTTATCATTGACTTGGAGCCACTAAACCAACAATCATGGTTTCTTGTGTATTTTATTTGTTTGTATTAAACTGATATTTAAAAATCATATTTTGCACCTTTGTCATCAATAACGTTAACAGCATTATGTATTGCAAACAGATTTAGATTTCTCATTCTGCAAGATGTCCCAATGTTATACGTGGACTAGCTCTTAAAATTCTGACAACAAACGAGATGTATTTACTGTTTGAATAAGATGTCAATTTAATTTCTTGCTGATATAAAAACAATCTGAAGTGGAAAGTGTTAATTTATAATTTGCAATTTGTTTACTTTTGGTCTGTCAGTGAAAATAGTTTATTTATAATGTTTGGAACCATATTATTCCGTAACAAATGCTACAATCGGCTCTGAGCTGGAATAGGAATATAAGCAGTCTTGGAACGCCACTGGTCCAATTCAATTAGCGGACCAGAACTAACTGTGGTATAACATTCATCCCTCACTGATTGGTACATCACCAGATTTACTTCTGATTGGTTCATCTGGCAGGGAAAACGTCCTGTGATTCGTGCATTGCCAGAATGCCGGACCGGATTAGCCAAACCTGATTGGAATTGTATTTCAGTTTTCTGTTATCTGTCTGTCTTAAAAACCCAATCACGTTTACCGACACTGAATCCTTGTTGCTCTGTTCTCCAGGTTTACTCAGACTCTACTGCATCTTCTGAAGGGTAACATTGGCACTGGGTTGCTGGGTCTTCCTCTGGCAGTGAAGAATGCTGGGATAGCGGTGCGTAACGTCTTGGCTTCTTCTGTGGTGTTGTTGTAGCTCAGTTTGTAGAGCACGGTGCCACGCCAAAATCACAGGCGTGACTCCAAGAGAACACAAAGACTGATCAAATGTGCTTTGAATGCACAAACTTGTCAACAAAAAGCATCTGCCCAGCGAACAGGGAAAGTTTTCAGAATGTTGGGTAATGTTCTCTAAAAGTTAGCAAAGTTAGCAAAATGTTCTTGCAGTAATGTCATGAATATGTAACGAATAACATGTTTGAATAACAATCTTATAACTAAGCAATAACTTTAAACAACGTATACATTTTTTAAATTGTTCTTTGAACTTTTCTCTACTTAAGGGAAGCGTTAAGGAAACGTTCTTGCAACACAAAATTGTTAGGTGGGTGAAAGTTTGTAAGCGGTTATAAAAGCAAACAAGCTGATTCAAATCTCCAAATCTGAGTCTGAATCAGAACACTGAGATCCAGTATGAGCTTTTCTGAGGCTGCAAAAACCCCTTAAAACGGAAATACTAGATGTTAAATTAAATTAATTAAGCATAAAGGTTTAACAAGTGCTGACTGTGAGCAGGTTAAAAAGTGAGTCTGACTGGTTTATGAATAAATGTTTGCTCTGTATGTTTATACATGCTGTATTGTGTGCCGAAAGGATAATTGTTATTTGGTTTGTAATGTCAGTCAGAACTTAATTGTATTCATAACTGTGATAAAGCCGCATTTGTAAGAAAAGTTTTACAGTCAGAGAGAGAGATGAAGCCAACAAACTTCGGTCATTGCAAACGGATACCAACACTCTGAAAATTGCACTATGCGGCATTTACATGTTTACAAAGATTTACATTTTCACTTTTATCCAAAGTGACTTGCAGTGCATTCAGTGTCAGTACATGTGTTACGTGTGTATATCAAACCCACAATCTTTGCACTGCTAACACAATCCTGCACCAACTGAGTCACAGGAACACACTAAATATAAAAGATCATGGTCAATTTTTTTGTATATGGTATATTTTGCCTATGTCTAAAACACTAGAGGTTTGACATTCTCTATCTCTCTTTATCTCTATCTCTCTTTCTCTTTTTCCAGCTTGGTCCGGTTAGCCTGGTGCTGATGGGCGTGGTCTGTGTTCACTGCATGCATATCCTGGTCAACTGTAGCCATCAACTCAGTGAGCGGTAAGATTCCACCAATAGCCTCGCTGCTTCAGTCGCCTCAGCCAATCACATTTCAGTGTTGTTTTCACCGTAAACACACAGCCCTGATGTGATGTGTGTGAAGGTGCAGGAGACCAGCATGAGCTTCAGAGGTTCAAATGCCAGAATGATGTTGCTTGGCAACATTTCCTGCAAAGGTTTGCCAAGTTGTTAAACCGGAATTTTCTTAGTTTAATCACTATTATGTTAAATGGCTGGTTGATTAAGTTATAGAATGTGGACAGGGGAGGTTTAAAGCTGCAATTTGTAACTTGTTTACAAAAGTTGGAATCTTAATCATACTGCATGTCACAAATTCATTATTCTCTTAATTTTGCCTCTCTATCACCATCTATCTTTGAAATATAAAATTGCACGTCACTTTAGTACTTTTCATTGCGTATGTTGCAGTCAAATGATCCAAACTGGCATTTCACATAATATGCATGAAAATAAGGCTTTGAGGTGTTGTAGTTTCTTAAAGGGCTAAGGTACAAACATTGTTTTCAAATTCAGTGTTTCCATTGGTTAAACATTAGACAATATTGTTTGAGTAATTTAAAAATTTTAATATTAATTTTTGTCAAATTAAAAACAGACCTGAGGTCTATTTTCACAAATAGTGCTGATTTGTATGTTTGAGTGAACGTGTCAGTTAAAGCTCAGGTCTCTAAAGATGAAATTCAGGTGTCTGTGGTCACATGATAGAGAGGTTTTCCTTTAAATCGGTTCAGCTTCACGCCTGGCTCACTTCAAACACAGCGAAGCAAATGTACAGAGTGTGACAGACTCTAATAAGCACGTGGAATTTTCCTCAGATGGATTCCTGTATTCCTGGTGGGAAGCTTGGAAAATGATCTTGTTAGCACCTCCGATAAACACACGGGGTTTATTTTTTATGTAATGAGACAGCTTGAAGGTTTGAGACACATTCCAGATTCTGAACATGGTCGTTTTTTCCCTGGGAATTCTTGCGTGTTCACACTTTAAAATCCCTTCTTCAAACGACGTTCCCTTAGGACTGACTCGTGGATACAGGAGACTCGGCGGCTCTCATGTGTGGACAGTGTGTTGAAACGGGGAGTTTGTCACTATGCTGTCGCACATACACTCAGTGTAAATAACAGTATGTTATAAGCTGCCACTGTTTTTATATAAAGCTTTTTATAATTGTTTAGTTAAGCATGCCCAGGTCACATTTCACAGAGTGAAAAGCATATTTAGCATAAAGAAAATGAAATATCAAGGCATTAACAATTATTTTTTGTCATGACAGTTAAACAAATTTCTCTCAATATGTAGAAGTAGGCTCACTATAATTAGGCAAAAGACCGAGCTGTACTTTTGACAGGTTCCATGAGATTTATCATGTTACAAATGGATCGAAACAAGATAACATTTTTATCAATAGTTTTTTGTTTTGAGGATGTCCCCACACTGTAGATTTAAGTGTCCTATTGTGTGGTCTTTTAAAACATGTTACTGTTGTTTTCTCTCAGGATTTACATAAAAAGCTTTTCTTTTGTTCTCTTCTGCTTTGTTTATCTGAAATATTTGAATATTTATTTTCTCTCGATTTCCTTTCTCTCGCTCGCTCTCTCTCACTCTCACAGGTTGAAACGGCCCCCCCTCGGTTACAGTGACACAGTCGCTGTTGCCATGGAGATAAGTTCATCCCCGTGCCTGAGGAAGGGTGCTCATTTTGGGAGGTGAGCTATCCCATTATGCAGTTTATTGGCATGACAAAACCTGTCATGGAGAGAGAGTGTGTGTTGGGAGTGTGTATATGGCAGGAGGACACACATATCTGTGCTTGAATGAATATTCATTAGTGTGTTGCTGCATGCAGTGGCGTGTGCTTGCCG
>JAZGTI010007908.1:0-20928 GCA_036877585.1 Botia kubotai
TTTGGGGCTGCATTTCTGCAAATGGAGTTGGAGATTTGGTCAGGATTAATGGTGTTCTCAATGCTGAGAAATACAGGCAGATACTTATCCATCATCCAATACCATCAGAGAGACGTATGATTGGCCCCAAATTTATTCTGCAGCAGGACAACGACCCCAAACATACAGAAAAAGTCATTAAGAACTATCTTCAGCGTAAAGAAGAACAAGAAGTACTGGAAGTGATTGCATGGCCCCCACAGAGCCCTGATCTCAACATCATCGAGTGTGTCTGGGATTACATGAAGAGACAGAAGGATGTGAGAAAGCCTACATCCACAGAAGATCTGTGGTTAGTTCTCCAAGATGTTTGGAACAACCTACCAGCCGAGTTCCTTAAAAAACTGTGTGCAAGTGTACCTAGAAGAATTACTGCTGTTTTGAAGGCAAATGGTGGTCACATCAAATATTGATTTGATTTAGATTTCTCTTTTGTTCATTCACTGCATTTTGTTCATTTATAAAAATAAATGTTTAACACTTCAATTTTTGAAAGCATTCTTTGTTTACAGCATTTTTTCATACCTGCCTAAAACTTTTGCACAGTATTGTACATATGGCATGTATTGCACATAAACTCCCTGATTAAAGTTATTTCTTACATTTCTTTCATTACAGGACAGTACTTACACAAAGCTCCAATCATCTTGGACAAGCCTGACATTGTGTATGTAGTTGAAAACCAACCTGTCACCATCACAGTTACTCTGAATCATGTCCTAGCAACACCCACATGGAAAAGGTTAGTGCCAAATCCGTACTGAAACATAAACAATCAAACAACATTACAGTATTGACTGTGAATATTGAGAAAGCCATTGTTTACCAGAAGGGGAGTGGTGCTGATCCACAGACCTGGTGTATTAGAGATGACCATGCCCGATGATGACCAGCATGCCCTTCACATTGCCAAAATAAAAAGCACAGATGTAGGCCAGCTCATATTCATGGCAAACAATCAGTATGGCAGTGACCTCTGTACTCCACAGCTAGTAATGGCAGGTGAATGTCCTTTAATTCATACATAACATCATAAACAACAGTTGCACAACAACAACATCCCATAGCAGAGCATTTATGCTATCTGATAGCAGTAACTATTTTTACTTATCAGTGTGTGCATTTTCATCTGGAAGATTAAGTGTTTATAAATAAGGTTATAACATTCTTTATAAAACAGCTTCTCTCAGCTTCGTGTTTATTGGATGCCTGTACACAACAATTAGAACATTGTTTTCCAGATGGTTTAACAGAGATATTGTTGATATACATTATGTGTGCTTAATGGATATTAACTATAAAAACATGCATGTTGTTATAGCTTCAGCTATTTTCTTTTAAATTTGTGTTTTGGTGTTTATTTCAGTAACCCCTGCATTTGAGATTATCATGGAAGACTTGGATGTGTGTTTGGGGGAAACATGTAATTTTTTGGTAATTGTGGATGGAAAACCTGACCCTGATATCCTGTGGTACAAGGTCAGTAATGTCTATAGATTATCATGCCAGTTATCTTGAAAAATCCCACCAAATATCCTGTTGCTGTCTTTGATGAAATTGGCACTTTATTTGAAATTGTCACCTGTTGTTTAATTCGCAGGATAGTATTCTTCTTGCAGAGAGCAGCCATTTTACCTTTGTGTATGATGACAGAGAGTGCTCCCTAGTGATTCACAATGCTCAGCTTGAGGATATAGGGGTCTACACTTGTACTGCCCAGAACTTGGCTGGGTCAGTGTCCTGTAAGGCTGAGCTTACTGTCCACACTGGTGAGTTTAACTTATTAGTGTAGATATTTTTTGGTTTGGTTAACAGATTAATTAAATCTGTTATTAATTAATTAAATAAAATTAAATTTGTTGATTAAAACGCAATATATCAATAAATATTATATAATCTATAATCAATTTAATTGATTGTATGTGATTGTGTGTGAGTAGTACAGTGAAATGTTTTATACAATAAAACAGTTAATACAGAAATGCCTCTGTGCTATTCGAATAAACAAACTTTTTGAATGCTGAATTAAATTTGAGGGCTAAAACTAAATGATTGGTCAATAGCAATGGTTTACTCAGTTATGACCTCTTCAATAAGCTACTCTTTATGTCAATGCACAGTACATATTGCATTTTTATGTTGTATGGCATGCATGTTCTGTTATTGTTTATATGCCAGAGACTATATCTTCCCTTCTGACATGACTAGCCTCTTGTACATTATTGCTTAAATAATCAACGTCGTCTTGTTAAAAAAACAGTATATAATTATATTGTATAATTACACAGCCAAAAATGTGGAGGAAGAGGAGCAGCCAATAGAGGACAAAGGCACAATTCTACGTCGGATGCGAAGGTTGACTGATTACTATGACCTACACAAAGAGATCGGCAGGTCAGACACAGTGCCAGAAGAACCCTATTGTATATATCATAGTGTTATTATTATTGCGTTGTATTTGGACCTATCTTAAAGACCATTAATATTCTTGTTTACAGAGGGGCTTTTTCATATGTCAAGAAAGTGACACAGAAAAAGGACAAAATAGATTACGCTGCAAAGTTTATCTCAGCACGAGCAAAAAGAAAGACATCTGCCCTGAGAGAGATGGCTCTGCTGTCAGAGTTGGACCATGAGAAGATCCTGTTCTTCCATGATTCATTTGAAAAGAAGCATGTAGTAGTCATCATTACTGAACTGTATCCTTTTCCTCAAAAATCTCTTCATTATCTCTAAATATATTTCATAAGCTTTTGTTTTTTTTGCCTCATTATCCTTAAATGATTATGTAGATGTCATGAACAACTTCTGGAAAGAATAACAAAAAGAATAACCATCCTGGAATCTGAGGTCGGTGTTAGTAAAGATGAATTAGCTGCTGCATGTTAAAAACAATACAATTACTGACAATTATTGATTGATACTGTATAAACCATATGTAAATACTTTGTTAATTTTCTTTATGTAGGTTCAGTCCATCATCCAGCAACTACTTAAGGGTATCAACTATCTTCACCAGAATAATATAATTCACCTGGATATAAAGGTCAGGAGACAGTTAAAAACTGGATACTTTTTTACGTAATGCTTTACTTATTATTACTGTGTAGATTACTGCACTTGGCTTTTCAGAGTTCAGTAATTATATGTGTATGCACTCCAGCCTGAAAACATCCTCATGGCAGACCGAAGAAGTGATGACATTCGTATTTGTGACTTTGGCAATGCTGTAAAGGTCACACCAAATGAAGTTTACTACAGCAAATATGGCACACCAGAATTTATTGCGCCTGAGATCGTAAACCAGTTACCCATCTCTAAATCTACTGACATCTGGTAAAATAAATAAACAAAATAAAATAAACATTACTTCACCTTACTTTTTTGATACACTTTACATTTACATTTAGGCATTTGGCAGACGCTTTAATCCAAAGCGACTTACATTGCATTATACTATACATTGATCACTATACATTCAGTATGTGCAATCCCTGGGGTCGAACCCATGACCTTGGCGTTGTTAACACCATGCTCTAACCACTGAGCTACAGGAAAACTTTCATTCTCAGTTTTGGTCTAAATCAGTCTTTCTCCCCACAGGCCAGTGGGAGTCATAAGTTATTTATGGTATGTATATCTTCTCATGATTGATAGGATTTTAAATCCAGTGCAGTGTGTGTTTATTGCACAGTAGGTCTGAACTGTCCTGGTATTGCAAATAAAAAGTTTAGTCAAACCGTGCCATGTCTGCTTCATTTACATAATTTTCAGCCTAACTGGAGTTTCTCCATTTGCTGGGGAAAATGACCGTGACACTCTGCTGAATATCAGGAACTATAATGTTGCATTTGAGGAAAGGATGTTCCAAGACCTTTGCAGAGAAGCAAAAGGATTTATCATAAAACTCCTTGTAGCAGACAGACTGTAAGTGTTTGCTAGGCATTTTTAACATAAATGTGTCTCACTATTGTAATTTTTGCCATGGTGTGATAAGGTATTACATTTTATGTTGTGTCATATGTTATTCAGGAGACCTGACACCACAGAATGTTTAGGTCATTCCTGGTTCAGAGTAAGATGGATTTTCAAAAATATGTGTAATGCCATAAAATATACTTTTAAATTATTGAGAACACAAAATTCATTATCTTTATCCTTAGGCCCCTACAAAGGGAAAGAGCATCAGCACAACATTACATAAACAAGTGCTAGCCAGGCGAAAATGGCAGGTGAGCCATAAAATGTTTTTATATAAAAAAAAAGAATTACAGTGTCCATTTCCTAACTGTGTTGGCTTTGTCTGTTTTAGTGTTCACTTATTAGATACAAGTCCAAAATGGTGATGAGGTCCATTCCAGAACTGCTGGATGATTCTTCAAGCCATGTGTCCCTTGCTGTGCCTAGAAATATTAAAGAGGACTCACCACCTCTGTCATCATCCTCTGATGAGGAAACTGATGAACTTCCTTTCATCCCCATGCCCCTCACAATGATATTCTCTGGTTCCCGAATGTCTCTGACTGAGATTCATGAGGATGATGATGATAATGTTGTTAGAGGATCTAATGAGTTCTACCAAAAAATCACTTATCAGGTAGTGAACACAAGGTGTCAGCCATCTGATGGACAGAAAAGCCAACTTGACATCGCAGCTGAGAATTCAATGGAACTCCTGCAAAAGGATTCCAGTGTGGAAGCTCAACAGGTAAAAGGCAAATCCAGGAGAGCACTAATGCGAAGAGGAAGTTCTGCTGACAGTGCACTTCTCCATATCACACCTGAATATAATGACACAAAGGAGATTACAGAGGAAAGCCAAAAGCACATGAAAAAGGCAGTTTCAATGGAACTTCCAAACAGGAGCAATAGTCCAAAGACAGGCAAGCTAAGCAAGGAAGATTATGCCCTAAAACTAGAGCTCATGAGGCAGAGACTTCTAAGGGGTGGCTCTGTTGACAAGAACATGAGTGGTCTTCGTGGCCCCCTGCTGGAGACACTGGGTATTGATAATGAGAGGCAAACTATCTCTTTGGATCAAAACTTGAGACATGGCAGGTTGAGTGCTTCAGGACTTCCTCGAGCATCCTCCACCGACAGCCCTGAGGACCACTGTTCAAAAGCGAATGTATTTAACAAGAGTGCTTCTTTCAGTAAGGAAGACTTAGAGTCTATTCCACTGCATAGGAGATCTGGAGCCCCTCTAGAGATTCCCTTTATTTCTGCTGGCAATCCACAGAAAGCCATATCTCCAGTCACAGATCAGATCATGACTGACCCAAACTCTGAAAGCACATCCAAATCACCAACTTCAGATCTGGAAAACAAACAGGTGACTGAGAAGGAGGCTATAAGTGATATCCAGAGTATGATTCCTTCTCAGCATTCACCTACATCAGATGACACTGATAAGACAATAGTGAAAATGGAGGAACACACATTCTCCCAGAACAATTTATCAGGCAAAAATAATGAAAATACGGAATCAACTCTTGATATACTTCCGCATGACATAGCATCAAATTTTTCTAATATAATGCAGGTAACTCACCATAAGGATGTAACGGCATCACCCAGCCTTATATTGAAACTCACACAGGCAGATGCACAACTTACCACTGCACATCCAGCTGTTTTTGCAAAAGTGTCATCTATCCCTTCTGTATATCAGCCAACTCTTAGAACCGATATAAAAAATATTGATTCAGAAAAAGAATTTGAGGCAAGGTTTAAAAAAAAGGAATCATCTTTAACACGTGGCCTAAAACGATTGACAAGGACCAAGTCTGAAGAAAAATCATCAACTCTACCTCGGAAGTCAGCTGAAGAAGTTTATCGACCTGGTCCTGTAGGTGCACCATTAGAGTTTGTTCCAAGTGGACTACAGAAAAAGTCCAAGTCTGTCCAAGATCTCAGGGAAGTGGAAAAGGATTCTGGGTTTGGGATCGTTGGAAGGTTCTCTATGCGTGTAAGGAGAATGCAATTTGTTGACAAGAAAGAGGAGATTTTAAAAGAGGAATCATCAGATTCTGCAGCTTTCAAACGTAGAGTGACATGGGCTTTGGGTCGTAGCAAGTCCTTAGACAAAAGAGAAGTTAACACAGAACTCACTAAAGACACAAACAAAGAACCTTCAAGAACTTCTGAGAAAGTTAATAAGGTTGCTGAGTCACCTGTCCTTGCAGTGAGACATAAATTTGAATCAAAAATTTCAGAAATATCTGATAAAGTGCATAAGTCAAGGGATAGAAAAGATTGTAAGGAAAGTAAACCAGACATTAATGAAGAAACACTAAAAAATGAAAAGAAGCAAGATATCAAGAAAATCAATGATTCTCCAGTTCTGGCAATGCGAAAAAAGTTCGAGTCAAAGGTACATCGTTTTTCGCTGGGAAAACGAAGTCAGTCTGAAGAAAGGGCGGGAGAGAAGGAGATACCTTTGTTCTCCCTTCATCATCACTCTCAGTCAGAAGGGCTTATTCACAAGAATGTTAACATTCTAGAGAATCAGCTTGCCTCACAAACTGCCTCTACTAAATCTAAAGAATCACTAAACTCCACTTCTAGTGCACATTTAGCATCTATACAATCCTCTCAGAGTACGTAACATTGACATATTTATACAATATTTTTTTTTGATTTATGTACAAATCTAAAATTTGTTACACCATTGCTGCTATTGAGTTGTTGAGTATGCTACTTAGAAAGCATTGCATTTGAAACCAGTATTTTTACACAATGAATTGCAATTAGAGTGTTTGATTTGCTGTTGACAGCTCCAGAAAGTGACTGCAGATCTAGGTGGGATAGATGGGGTTTGTCCAGAAATAAGAGAGACAGGATACCATCTAAATCAAATGCTTCTTCAACTCCAAAAGAAGGTGGGAAACTTTAGCTTATCCTTCTCTTAAGACATGTGGACATCCCTAGCAACTTCTACAGCTTTTAAAATCATTTGAATTTTGAATTGTTCTTCTATATTTTTTAGACTTCCCTCCAGTTTTCCATATCAGACTTAAAGACCATGTTCTTCTTCAAGGGGATCCAGTCACGCTTTGTTGTCTTCCTGCTGGTAGCCCTGAGCCAAAAATTGTGTGGAAGAAAGGTGTTTTTATTGATATTGTCTTAATTTTGAAAACTTACATGCTGCATGTATTATTTACCCTTTCTTCTGTGTTCATAGATAAGAAACCTTTAGAGATGTGTGACAGAATTAGCTTAATGGCCTGCCCAGATGGAAGACAACTCCTAATGATTATGAATACTTCTAAGAAGGATGCTGGGCTCTATGAATGTGTAGCCACCAATAACCTGGCCTCTACAACTACTTCATGTACTATATCTTTAGCCTGTAAGTTCTTCATACTGTTCACCATTTTGGGTTGCATTAATGCTGATCAGATGTTTTCGATGTTCTCAAAATGTTGTTCATAATGTGCTTAACTTGCAGAAGCTATTTTCTTACACTCAGATTTTGTTTATTGTCATATGTTAAGGTGTTCCAAAACGCCCAGGAACCCCAGAGATTCCACAGATATACAATAACACTGCTCTTGTGCTATGGAAACCAGCAGACACCAAAGCACATTGCACATATACCCTTGAGAGAAAATTCGAAGGTAGGAAATCTGTTTTACAGTTGGCATAGGCCTTTTTTATAATGGTTGGTTTTCTAACAAACTGTAACAGGATTAAAATATTACTTCTCATTAAATATTTTTGATATTTTAAGAGATAATTTATTCTGTTGATGATATTCCTTAAATGTAGTCAAACAGTAGCATTGACTTAACAATAGATACTGATTTATGTGCTCCTTGTCATTTATTGTGCGTAGTCATAAATACAAAAAACTGTACTTTTTAAATCTATAGGCGATGATAAGTGGTTGATTGTAGCAACAGGACTGACTGATTGTTTCTACAATACCTCTGATCTTCCATCTGGTTCTACCCTTCAATTCCGTGTGGCATGTGTAAATAAAGCCGGTCAAGGCCCATACAGTAATGTATCAGAACGAGTGGGCATTAATATTGAAGGTACTGTGCAAGCAATGCAGTTGTACTTATTTATATTTTCATTTTGATAATATTTTAAATTCTATTACAAGATTTTAAAGTATTTTAATTAGTTGGTTAATGTAAATCTATATTTATTTTCTCAATCAGTATAAATACTGATATACATTTCTGTTTACATCAATTCCATTTTTGCTTTGCAGTGGCACAAACTTCTGAGTCCGGTATAGTGATGACACATTCTTCAGCTTCTTCCCCTGTTGTGACATCCACTGTAACATTAGCACAACCAAATGTATTTAGTCCTATTTCAGCAGCCTCATACCCTCCTATACAGACATGTTCCTCTACTGATTCTTTCACATCTTCAGGTCTGGCCTTAAATGCAACCTCATCCACTATTGTTGTATCTAATACAGTTTCACCCTTTACAGCTAATGCATTGCCCACCTCAGTGGAAATAAAAACACAGCCTGGTGATATCACAAACACTTCGTCCAAGGTCCCTGTTTCTTACTCTAACACAAAAAAGACCCTCCCTCCTGTTGTTCTCCCCAAACCAACCAGTCCTATAAATGAAGTTTCTCCTAATACTCTAACCAAAACAGTGTCCCCAAGGCCATACAAAGCTCCACCCCTAGTAGGCAGACCAATTTCCCCTGTCCCTACATTTGTTCCAGCTACAACTGGGATCACTCCCACCCCTGTCTGTCCTCCTGTGGATCCAGTCAGTAGTATTAGTGCCATAAGACAATGGGAAAGCTCACCCACAACAGAAACACCTGCAGGGCAAGTGGCACCCTCTATCAAAACTGAGGTCACTTTAAGGCAGGCAGTACCTCAAAAACCATACACTTTTTTGGACGAGAAAGCCAGGTGTGAAAATAAAATTTTATGTTTTTAAGCAGTTTTAAATACATTTATACAACCCAAAACTACAAGTAGTTCTTTATGCAGTGGACAAATTATGATCTGTTTTTGACAGGGGGCGTTTTGGAGTGATAAGGGATTGTCGAGAAAATGCAACAGGGAAGATGTTCATGGCTAAGATAGTTCCCTATGATCAAAAGACCAAGCAAACTGTTGTACAAGAGTATGAGATACTGAAGTCCCTTCATAGTGAAAAAATCATGGCCCTGCGTGAAGCCTATATCACACCACGTTACCTTGTACTTATAACAGAGTCCTGTACAGGCAAGGAGATCCTGTACAGCCTCATTGACAGGTGTGTATGCACCTTTCCTAGCGAGTGTGTTGACAAGCTTGCTTATTAAGGTTTGTTTATTTTGGCTGTAAAAAATCAGTGTCTTCAGATATAACTTATTGTTTTTCTAGGTTCCGTTATTCTGAAGATGATGTAGTTGGTTACATTGTACAGATCCTTCAGGGTTTGGAATACCTCCACAACCACCGGATTCTTCATCTAGACATTAAACCAGACAACATTATGGTCACCAATCACAGCACAATTAAGATCATAGACTTTGGAAGTGCTCAAAGCTTTAACCCTCTCTCCCTCCAAAAATACAGCAGAGACCTTGGGACTCTAGAGTACATGGGTATGCACAATGTACAATTTCTGTATGATTGTTTCTCATATTAAGGATTTAAAATAAACCCTTTAAATGTCTCGTTTCTTCCATTCTTCAAGCTCCAGAAATACTGAAAGGAGATGTTGTAGGACCCTCTGCAGATATCTGGAGCTTGGGAGTTCTTTCCTACATCATGTAAGTGTAGTCTATAAATGAATTTTTGCAATTAACTAAATTTTAAAAAATACACATTTGAAGCAATGGAATATTTAATTATATTATATTTTAAGTTTTAAACTTTTTTGTCATTCTATTTTTTAAGGCTCAGTGGTAGACTTCCCTACCACGACAAAGACCCACGACAGACAGAGACCAAAATCCATGCAGCAAAGTTTGACTCAGCGAAGCTCTACCCAAATGTGTCCCAAAGTGCCTCCACTTTCCTAAAGAAGATGCTAAATGGCTATCCATGGTGAATTTACAGGAAAAGCAAACTGCCCATATGTTTTGCTTTTGGTTTTATTGTGCTTTCATGTTACATAAAGATTGCCCTTGAATTGTACATTTATATTGTAACAATATATTGTGTGATATTTTGTGTTGAGATGTTGTGATGAGTAATTAGGCCAAAAATTGGATATGGATATCACAATGGATTTTAAAAAGGATATCACAACAGCCTAAACATGATTTTATGGTCTTCTCCTTAGGTCCCGACCCACCATTAAGGATTGCTTTATTCATGCATGGCTTCAGGATTCATATCTAATGAAGCTGCGTCGTCAGACCTTGACTTTTTCCAACACACAGCTCAAAGGATTTTTAGGGGAGCACCAGCACAGACGTGCAGAGTCAGCTACACAACATAAGGTTCTCCTGAGAGTCTACCAAAGTGGGCCTCCATCTCCAGCCGCACCTACTATGTCTGGCTCACCAGGCACACAATGATCGGTCAGTGAAAAAGAATTTGACCAGCTCCTGCATGATGCTTATAAGACAGTATAAGAACAAAGAAGCAGCTATCCAGGAAATGAATGTTGGGGGTCTTGCATCATGCCTTATTTAGTTTAGTTAATATGTTTTTGATGTTGATTACAGGAAAATTACAACAGATACTATGGCAAGGTACTGTTGTTCGACATATTGCATGAAGAGCAAGATTGTTTTTTACCTTGGAACAATGCATGTATCAGATTGCATATTTGAAGATCACTGTCGTGTTATTTGTAGATTGCCACTGGTAGTGCATTTGTTTTCATTATAAACCATCTATTTAAAAAACTTACAATATAATTTTTAGATGTACCTGTATAGAAGCAGGTAGTAAGGTATGTTTATGAAGCAGATTAAAGTAACATTGTTTTTCTTTTAATTTATTATGCACTGATTGGTTTGTTTAGAGAGTTCCTAAAATGCACCTGAACATGTCTGTGGTGTAAAATGCCTTATTTGTGAATGTATTAAATATTTAGCAAGTGTAAAACTTGATATTGCGTTAAGCTTCATTCAGGTTAGGTAACACTCTGCTATACTAGGATTTCAAGGTGTTTCAAGCTGTTTGTAAAACCAGGAGTAAAAACTTTCCCTTCTTTGTAAGAACATTTAACTGCTACTGTGTAAAACAAGTAATTTATGTTGACCATAGAAATGTATGATTTTCTACATCACAATGGGTTTGGCATGTCTTTTAAAACCAAACATGTATCTGGTATAGACTCTATTTGAATTGTAACATTTTTGCTGTTGTCTGTTTGAAAGGAGTTGGTATAGGTGCTGTGATAAAATAGGAAACAACAATTGATTTGGATGAATCAAAACATTTGGTAAATGTATTTACCATGAAGTATTCTTTCAGCCATTTAAAATAAAATGGTAAATTAATAAAGACTTGGATATTTGACCCTTATTTTGGCATTCAACTCCAGATTGTAGTAGTTTGATAACCTGAACACATTTCCATGTTATATTAACTTATTTAGTAGACTGATATTAGTAGTCATAACTGCATATACAAATTTGAAACAAAAATTACATTCTTACACTTTTAAATTAGAACCTTTGTTCTAATAATTGACAGTAAAATTAAAAAAAAAACATAAATATACAAATTGTTCTATCCCCATTCACTTTCAATGTTTCATGAGAATGTTGAATTTCATCTGTACGTGAGTTAATGGTTCTACTACAAAAGATAATACATGCCATAGCATAAGGGCTAGCCTTATATTGAACTTTTAGGCATTTTCATGACCCTTTCTGTGTCCACCTTTAGTTTACAATGATACTTGCTCCCTAAGCAACTAGCTCAACTAGATCCATACAACTCAATCCACTTCATAATGAACAAGTTTAAAATATGCTATGCTAATTCCAGTCCTTCACAGAATAAATGTAACTTTAAAATTGTCTTTTGATATAACATTTTTTATACCATTACTGAATCTTTGTTAAAACAAGCTAAACATGAGCTCTAAACATGAAATAGCATTACTTCAGTTACCCAGTTGTGATCACACACCCATTCTTACATTTCTTTTGTACTGTTTTCATCTACATGATCTTTGCATAATTCAGTTCAGCACTGTCAGTTTTGCACTGGTCTTGGCTTTTCCTGTGGTAAACTTGACTGTCCCACTCATGTCAGCACTGGTTTTTTTGAACGTCAATTTGTGGACAGTCCCTTTATTCTCCATATGGATGTTGAGCCCTGACTGCAGGGTCTTCCCATTTAGAGTCCAGGTGGGGGGCTTGAAGAGGGTCACAGACACTTCACACTGGAAGCAAGCTGGTTCAGGAGCCCTTACCTCCACATCTTCTAGATCCTTCAGCACTTGGATAGACTGAGCTGTGAAGTCAAACAGCAAGAAAGTTCAATGGAAGGCATCCCTTCTGATCTATGCTTGATCAGTCCTGTCAAACACAAATACTGATTCAATGGTCAAATGATTAGTGAAACTAGGTATCATGAAGAACTGGATGACCCCATCATCGCTGCACAGACCCCCGTTGGCCTTTTAGACATCTCAGCCTGGATGAAAAAATGGCACCTTCAACTTAACATTAGCAAGACAGAACTTCTGATAATCCTGGCCAACCTATCACTTTAATACAACTTCACAGTTCAACTTCGACAGTTAACTTAAACTGAGTAACTTAGACACTTACTCAGACAGTTAATTTACTTCACACACTGCAACTATGTCTCGGTCATGCAGGTATGTGCTCTACAACATCAGGAAAATCAGACATTTCCTGTCCGAGCACACAACACAGCTCCTAGTCCAAGCACTGGTAATATCAAGGCTGGACTACTGCAATGCCCTTCTGTCTGGCCTTTCAGCCAATGCAACTAAACCCCTGCAAATGATTCAGATGTCTGGTCTACAATCAACCACAAAGAGCCCATGTCACACCCATGTTACAAGGTCACATACTGACCTTACTCCACTGGGTATCTGTAGCTGCCCACATTCAATTTATTCAATTTACACTTGCCTTTAGGACAGTCACCGGAACGAAGTACCAGATCACGCTCTAAAACTGTCACCTACTCTGTTCCTTTGTGGTGGAATGAACTCCCAGCCTCCATCTGAGCTGCTGAGACCATCACAACCTTCAAGAAACAACTCAAAACACACCTGTTTCGCAGACACCTGACCAATCCCTAATGCTCTAATTCTCTTTCCTATAAAAAAACTTTTGTTCATCCTGTCACTAGTAACAGAATACATTATCCACTTGTAAATGTAGCTTGTAGACTTGGCTTGTTGGTTCCTAGGACAAAATGTTTAATGCTCTCGTCTTGAAGTTGCTTTGGATAAAAGCGTCTGCTAAATGAATAAATATAAATGTAAACTAAATACTCAGCAGATGGACCCAAAGTGATTCTCACCTTCCACCAGTAGTTTTGCTGTGGATTTGTGCTCTCCAACCTCAATACTATAAGTTCCTTCATCCTCCAGCACCACCTGGTGGATAACCAATTTATGGTAACAGCCCTCTTGTATTATCTCCATGTGTTCTGTGGATTCCAGTTCTTCATTCTCTTTGTACCAGGTGATGTCACAACGTGGGGATGATACAGTGCATTCCAGAATGACTCTATGTTTTTCCAGTGCTGTACGATCCCTAAGGGGACGGACAATGCTAGCAGGGAGCTCTGAAAAACAGACATTGACAGTGTTTAAAGTAAAATAAAAGTTTTTAAATAACTTTAATTGTACAATCTTGTTTGATTTAAGAACATCTTTCAGACATCACCTTCAACATCAAGATAAGCAGTTGACGTGATTTGCTTGGAAACAAACTTGATCTCTCCAGAATCTTCTGCTTTCACATTGCATATAAGCAGAAAGTGCTTTGTTCCTTTTATAAACGGTAAAAGAAACATAACTTATTAATTTTTTTACATTTAAAATTTACTGTACTATGCAAACATTCAGAGATGGTCAGAAAGAGAATGAATGTTATATATATATATGGTATCATAGGTCTAAAAGGCACACTTTAAGGAGAAGGTACATATTTAATATTTTAAATATTTAAAAGTGAAAAATAATTATATAAAAAGTTGCTTTCAATTACAATAATTAAGTACATACTTTTAGTCGTAAAAGTTGGGGCCACAGTAGGTGTTTTCAGGATTTTATTTTAAATACTGTCTGTATGTGGTACAGTGACTGAATAACTATTAATTTAATCATTCTGATCTATGATAAAATCTTAAATATATGTGATCATTAGAGGGATTCTCGAAAGCTATTCGAATCTGCAACATTTTATAATTACTTAAATATTAGATCAAATGACCTCAAAATCAACTTCATGGTATTTCACATGATGACCTTATGTTCAGGACAACTTCATAGACCTGTTACCATATACACGTTCATTTGTATAAGGACCAGTTTAAGGTTCTTACCCTCTCTACGAGTTTTGATGGTGCTAGTCGGACGTATCCTGCTACCATCTTTGTACCATTCCCCAGGCATTTCTTCCATAGACACCTCACACATAAAAACTGCGTTCTGGTCCTCCTTAATGCACAGATCCTCCAAGCCAGCTATGATCTCCAGTTCACGTTCTGAGAATGTTATGGAGGAAATTAAATGCTAATCTAGAGTTTTTCTGTACACACAATAAAAGATGCATAGATAAGATAGATAACTTTATTTTATTGCAACACATGCCCTGAGTAATGGGGGAAGGTAAACAAAATATTTGCCATCACAAAACCTACCACTATCCCAGAACAGACTTTGTAATATGTTCAAGTTTTATCAATTCTGAGTACAGCTGCAAGCCCTTGCATAGGGCACATGCACTTCCTAAACTCCAGAAAATCTTTCATGCAGAATTATCTACATTGTTGTCTTACATTTGTGAGAATTAAACAGCATACAACATTGTTACATTGTTTGGCTAAAATTTTGAGAACTAAAATCCTCCCTAACAAAACAGAAGAATTTTCCTGAAGTGATTTGATCTTACCATAGACCTCAAGTTTGCAGAACGTGCTGAGGTCACCTATGTCACAGGTATAAAGGCCAGAGTCACTAATGCTGCACTCCATTATCTGTAAACAGCGCTTTCGCCCCATGGAATAAATCCTCAAAGCCTTGTTGGATTTAAGATGCAACCCATTCTGTCAATCAAACCAGAGAGAGGAAAGACTTCTGTATGAATATCTAAGGCTTTCATGACTTTGCCAAGTGACAGATGGGAAAATTCCAATTAACCAATCAGAATCAAGGGATAAGTTTTAAGTTAATGTGTTAAGGGTTACAACAGGTTTATGTGTTTTTACACCCTTGATATTCACCTATCATTTGATTTATCAACCTTTGATTTTAGGGCTAAGTTGTGGTTAGGAGTAGGAATAGGGTTTTGTCAACATGGCTCTTGTTCCTGGTTCAAAAACTATGTTGGAACATCTCTCACTTCGTAAACTCATGTAGAATTAGTATGTAAATACATACTGAAGAGTGTATTTGGAGTGAATTATTTATTATTTGAACAGTACCTTCTGCCATTTGACATCCACATTTTGCCTGGACAGCTCACACTCCAATGTGACTGAAGATCCCTCCTCACACCTGACATCGGACAGCCTCTTGATGATTACTACTGGAGTTTCTAAGTAATGAATACACAATGCATGTTAATATTTTGTCAGTGAATTGTGATACAGATATTTAGACTTTTAACTAAAAAAAATATTACTAATTGCAATAATAAGCACATTTAGCTTAACAGAACACATCAAAAACTGTAAAAATAAACATCAAAAGCATTTACAAGAGCTTTACAAGTTCTGAATAACATTTTCTAGGGTTAGATGAGAACAGAAGGCATTTTGTGCACCTGTTTGTAACTTATGAGAGAGCTATTATGGATGACTTAACCACTAGCTGGCATGTAAGCTGTATCGTTGGCATGGATATATGTTGAGTTATATTAAAGAGTCAGGTTAACTTAAACCAGATATAATCTGACATCCATGTCTGGTTTTCTATTTAATGATTTACTTATGTTGATTTTAAATAAGCTTTATTGCTTGTATATTCATGAAGCAACCTGTAACTTTAGCCTCTCTACCGCCATTTTGCTATGTACCCACCTTTCACTATCAGCCTGGAAGTAGTTCTCAGACCTTCTGCCATAAAGACAATGCTACCCGTATCTTCTAATGTGAGGTTGGATAGGGTGAGGCTGTGTACTCTTCCATTGGAACTAACACGGCAGCAGTTACTGGTTTTGACACGCAGGCCATCTTTTTGCCACACACCCTCCACATCAGCATGAGAAAGTTCCACCTCGAAGGACGCTGTCTCTCTTTCAAATGTCTCGATGTCCATCAGCCCCTTGAGTATGACAATCTTCCTTGCTGTATATAGCAAGTAAATAAATATTGTTAAGTTGACTTCATGGAAAGGGAGGCCAAGCATAATAACTGGTAGACCATGCTTTGTTAGACCATGCTTAGTTAGGCCAAGCATCAAAATGCCAAGTCCCTTATAGAAATGGCATACCAGCATTTTGTCAACTAAATACTGGGTAATACTGAGGGTTATTTTTATGTGATAGATATGTTCTTTTTGCTATAAATAGGCTACCAGCCAACCAGAAGAGGACTGACTGTGGAAACTTCACTGGTTCTGCTCTGGATTCAAATGTAATTTGACCAAAAATATACAGTATGTCTGTATGGGTAATTCATTCTACCTTAAAATGACCAAATTGTAATATGACTAAATAGTTTGCTTAAGGATCTTTCCTGCCCTGTGCCCAGTAAAAAGTGATTACAGAGACTCTACACCTCTGGAACTGTCACAGTTTCTGTTCATTGTCTCCTGTGTTTCCTTGTTTCTGGTGTTCTATGTTTAAGTCATTATTAGTTCTTATTAGAGTATTATCTTCCAGCACTATTATTATCTTACCAGCAGGGCAACTGCTTTTTTTGTGCAGGTGGAGAGCACCCTTGAGGACCACACTAAGCAGTTTTTAGACCTAGCGTGCCTTACCAACTATCTTGGCTGCTCTCTCTTCACTTATTACCATGCCAGCCTGAATGAGCAGTCCCAAGCACACCAACATAAAACATGTCTTAAGGGACATTTACTGTGTTTGTTTACATTTACTCCCCCCCAACAATCTGTGAGGCAAAAGAGGACCACAGCATGACACCCGAGCCCACAACAGAACTACAGCCCAAGCCACTTTCCACCATAGAACTACAGCCTGAGCCATTGCCTGCAATGGACCACGATTGTGAGCAATCAGAGCCACCCACAGCATCTGTTCTGAAGCAGATTGCTTTGCATCATTGCTTTGCATGCTAAGCCAGTCCCCACCCATACTCCCACCCCGAACTAATTTCCAAGCTACCTACAGCTATGACCTGCTGAATGACCTGGTCCCTCCCTGTTTTTTGCTCACCTTATTTTCCCTAAATTCCATGCTTTTTCCCGTATATCCACTGTTCACCTCCAGCTCCCTTTTTCCCTCATCTCTGCTTGTCCTGACGAGCTCCTTGGTTTCCTTGTCACAGTTGCCTCCGCCCAGCTGTCTGGCTCAGGCTTCTACTTTTGCAGCTTTTCAGCTTCACCCCATCTGGTTACATCCTCCAGTTCTTTGGTTCTACCTTAGGGTCCTTCACCACCAGAACAGACTCGCTACACCTCTGTCCTCCAGGCTAATGATTCCACCTCACCCCATCAGCCTTTTGGATTTGCCGTGGCTCTGTGCTCCCTTGGCTCCACCATGGACTTTCATCCCACAGGCTTCACCAGACTCCCTCGTCCCTTTGGCACCACCTTCGTCCTCACTCTCTCCACTGTTGCCCCAGTCTTCCACTCCACTCCATCTCCACCTTGCTTGCCCAAGCCTGCAGCACCCCCTTGGACTTCCAGGCCTGCCATGTCACCATTGTCTGATGTCTTCTTGGCTCCATCTGGGTCTCCACCTCTACCAGCTCCACTTCCATTGGTCAGCCCCCAGACTTTGCTCGGAAGTCCCACAAGATTTTTTCTGTTGCTGCTCCCTCTGTCAGCTCAGCCCTGACGCTTCCCTCAGCTGGCCTCCCCAGTTCCCTGCCATATGCCAGCTCCATGCCCTCCTCTTTGACCTCTTCTCCTCATATTTTTGGACTCCATTTCAGTTTTTGCCCCTTCTCCTACCACTTCATTGCAGTTTTTTTTACAGGGACAGGAGGTGCCTTCTGGGAACTACTAAGTACTGTCACAGTTTCTGTCTCTTGCATTCCCTTGGTTCTGGTTTCTATGTTTAAGTCATTATTAGTTCTTATTATATCTAATTCTTATTCGTTAGTCTTATTAACCCCTCCTTCATTGCCCTGGATCCTGATTACCCTCACCTGTGTCTTGTTTGGTTACTTCCCTTCCACTTGTGAATATATACTCCCTGGTTTTGTTCAGTTCTGTCAGTCCTCATTTGGTCAAGGTGTTTTGAGTTGTTATTAAAGTATATTTTTGATGTTGATCCCTTGCCCATGGCATTAGACATGATGGCCAGCATTATTTTTACAAGTGATGGCCTACCAATCCATCCCAACACATCCCAACACCAATCCAACCTCATAACACAATCATTATTATAAGGCAGGCGCATTTGCTAATGGTTATTAGCCTCCAACCTTACACTTTACTCATCAACATCCTGACCATTGACATCAGTGCTAAGTATCTTGGAGTCTAAATACTCCAACTCAGAAGTAAGCCATCCTCCTGCTTTCTGTGGATTGTTCCTACTATCCACAGGGATGATGCATGATGCCAGTCCTTTACAGCAAAGGTTGTAACCTCTTATATAAACCTCTTGCATTATAAATAATCAACAGGACACCAGTTACTGTTACCAACTGAAACTGTATTGGGTTCCAAAAAAAAAAAAAGCATGACCAGCAGAAATAATCTCCCCCTCTACTCTCTTCCTCCAAAGACCATCTTTAGACACACCTGAACGTGCATATAAAAAGTGACATACTCTGAGATCATTACAAGGTCCTAGCCCATTCAGGGAAATGAAAAATAACATGCACATCAAAAAAGATAATAGTTTGGTGGTTTTATTCTTCATACTTTCTGATTCCCCAAAAGATCATTCATTTATTTGAAACAGCTGCCCTCTTCATCTTCATAGAGAAACATTTACAATCTTAGTGACTTTGTGTGTAGTCTCTTTATATTAGGTAACTGGAAGGTGTTCCTAGTTATGGTTGTCCTGTGGTTGTCCTTCAACTGTCTTTACTCTCACTCGTTAAGTTAAACTTTTTTTACTTTGTTATATCACTGAACATCCACATCCTGTCACCAATGATGGCTATAGCTCTTATCACCAGAAAACACATTTCTGTTGCTTTGTCAGTGAGTTGCTGGAGGTGTGAACAGGGCTTTTAAGGCATGGGGCCTTGTTTGCAGGAGTGAATTTTTACTTCTTATCCACAAGAGCTGCAGGAAGAACCTCTATTTTAAAGGCAACACAGGGCACTTCCCTTTAGTCTGTCCCTTGCTCCCCACACCCTCAAAAAGCATATGGATGATGCACTCATTCCACGTTGTTGCTGTTATTCACATAGCCAATTGATAATAATAAATAAACTTGTTTGCACAGAACAGAACAACTGACCAGAATCAACACAACAGTGATGCTGATTTACCTACAGAACCTGAAGTTAACAATGAATTGGGAGAAGAGTTACTCTCACCAGGCTAGTGATACATTTTGATTGATATTTTGATGTATTATATTTTGATTAGCCATACAGCACCAGACGTGTTTCATGTTATTTTGGTTTCAAAATGGAATTTAACACCTTGAGAAATTTGTTTACAGAACCTAGGTAACCTGCAAAATCCTTTTGTTTTTTTTATAACATATATATTGCAATCAAATAAAGCCTTGTCTTCTGCAGTACTTTTTTCATAGTAGGGCTGTCCCAAGCATACTCCCAGAGTGACCTGGACAGTTGCATAGCCCAATGGACGGCCGTGCTCCACAGTATTACGCATCAAATTAATACAGTAAGTTGATGCACACATGTTTTTTTGTCAAATTTCAACAAATGCTAACCCATTGTGTTGTTTTGGATTATTATCAGTCTTAGTTTCAGATAGCACACCCACAGTCCTTTTGCTAAAGTGACTTAAGCCTAAAGTGTTAAAAGTATCTGTAACCATCCTACATATTTGTAACTCAGCATTAATGACTCAAATAATACTGATGCTTTAGACCTGTAATATCAAACGCCCACTTACGCTCCACGTTGAGTTTGACCTGTGTACGATCATGGAGAGTCTCACAGCGATAGGTGCCTCGATCAGACAGGCTGAGATTAGAGATGGTCAAGCTGCGTTTGCAGCCATTCTGGGTCAGCTTATGTCTAGGCCCTGGCAGGATCACCAACCCTTGTCTCATCCACTGTACTTCCCCAGACTCCAGGCTCACTTCTGTCTCTAACGTAGCCTCTCCAAACTCCTCAGCCATCACTGCCTCCATCCTTTTTGTAAACAACACTTGTGCATCTGTGAAAAATGTAAAACCATTATATATATATACAGGTGCTGGTCATATAATTAGAATATCTTCAAAAAGTTGATTTATTTCACTAATTCCATTTAAGATGTGAAACTTGTATAATGTATACATTCATTCCACACAGACTGATAATTTCAAGTGTTTATTTCTTTTCATTTTGATGATTATAACTGACAACTAATGAAAACTCCAATTCAGTATCTCAGAAAATTAGAATATTGTGAAAAGGTTCAGTATTGAAGACACCTGGTGCCACACTCTAATCAGCTAATTAACTCAAAACA
>JAZGTI010007909.1:0-20928 GCA_036877585.1 Botia kubotai
TGTAGTAGTAATAATAATCCAAATACTTAGACACATTACATAAACAAAAAAAAGACCAGACCCAAGATGCCCATGACGTCCTTTTCTCCTCCAAAATGCAAGAACGATTCACGAAGTGAAAATGCACTTTTGTTTACATGACGACATTAACATTATCGGCAGCTATTTCAGAGCAGACTACACATGCACAAACTATAAAAAAGTATAAATACTCGTGCATAATCTCTTTTCTTCACGTCATTCTTATAATAATAACAAGTAACGTTAAATCTGGTTAAAACACCACTTAACAGCAGCCACGAACGGTGTCTATCCTTGGCGTTATAAACGTGATCGGATCGTCCTGAACTTCCAGGTGGGGTTGTCACGTGAAAGGTCATCATTATTAATTAATTTTACTAATAGTTCAGTTGGGCAGGCTGTCGCTAATTCGTTATTTTTATACATTTTTTATTTTTATATTATTACAAAAAATCTTAACAAAAGGGCACTTTGATCACTAGGGGCCAAAAGGGCAGGTGCTCAAGCACCCTCCCCCCCCCCCCTCTGCACGTGCCTGATTAAGAGCAGATAAAGATTGCCTTTTGTGTTTAGCGCAAGAAAGAACATTGTACATGTTTGGAATAGTTTCAAAGTGAGATATTGATGAAAATGTCCATTTTTTTGTGATGTCTTTAACCTCTATTTCCAAATGATTATTCCCTTGCTGTATTGTGCATTCCTGCAGTATTAATTTCAGTCTATTGCTTGAATAACTTGATACCCATCTATTTAAAAATAACAACCCCTGTCATTTATCTCCAAGAATGTACACCAGCTGCAGACAACCCGTTTTAAAAATCCCTTATATGATTGTTGTTAATTTTATGCCGAATTGTGAATTTTCTGGACATTTTTGAAAAGCGAAAACAAATCCAAGACTTTGCACAAGGTTTTCATTAATCCAATTACATCATCATCATTGTAAACTTGTTTGATGGGATATTTATTCCATCTCAATTATATCATCAGTTAAATTAATTTCTTATGCAATCAACACTGGGCAAAATAATCACACCAGGCAACACTGGCCTTTTTGTGTAGCTCAGTGGTTAGAGCTCGTCATTAACAATGCCAAGGTCATGGGTTCAAACCCAGGGATTGCACATGCTCAGAATAAAATTAATTGTATAATGCAATGTAAGTCGCTTTGGATAAAAGCACCTACCAAATGCGTAAATGTAATAAGAAATCTGCTAGTTACTCTGCAGAACTGTCACCCTAATCCTGTGGCTTCCAATGATATACCTTCTGATGTTTGTCTTGAGTTCTACATTTCATATGCAACTGTAATGTGGTTTCATAATTACTAATTTTACTGCAGGCTCAACTAATGTAGCCTGTTTGAAGAGAACTGCAGTTTTAGGCACAACAACAGCTTTCATTGTCCCTGCAAAGTGAAAAGTAGATTGCCTCTGGCTACAGAAAGATCTCTTTAGGTCACGGATTGCAACAGCGTGAAATTCTTTATGGATGCAGCTGTGGTAAATTATTTTGCCATAGTGTGTGTAAAGGTTATGTTGGTGGGTAAATATTGCATTTTAGTAGACGCAAAACTTGTGGACATTAAATCCATGAGTGTGTGCATAATACGAGTCTACCGAATAGTATCCATACGCAGAAAATGCAGTCGTCGCTTATCTCTCTACGAGCTTATTTGACTATATATATTAGCTTGCTGTTGAATTTTGAGACTGGAGGCGGGACAGTGATGATGTCTTTGCTACTTTGATTGGTCACTTTAAACACCCGGTCACCTGCAGTCTCTGGCCTATCTTTTACTCTTTGACTCCTATTATGTCAGAGAAAAACAGGTAAATTGAGAAACAGAATGTACTATTAGTGGACAAGATGATTTTTCTGTCATTGGTTAAAAAATGCTTTCCTCCTTTGCTTCTTAAAGTGTCTATTTTTACTACATGTGTGTCAGGTTATATATTTGTGACTTCATGTTTATTCAAGATACAGTCTATCATCTGAAAATGTTAATCTTCTTTCCTGTATGTTTTACTCATTTTATTGCTGCTGTTGAAAATGCTTCTTTGTCATAAACAAAGTCATCATGTTTTCGATATTGTAAGTACATCCAAGTTTTTAATGTTTAACTAACACTTTAAAGATCAGGTAGTTAAACATACACAGTGTTTAGAAAAGCAATGATCCCTTAAAAACAGAGTACATCAGGACCATCCCAAGCGTGTTTGGGACCATTTACAATCCCTGGGCTCGAACCCATGACCTTGGCATGGTTAACGCCATGCTCTAACCACTGAGCTACAGGAAAGCTGTGGGACCAAGGGCGAGCCTAGCGGAAGGGCCCATTTGGAATCATGACATGGGGAGTACATTAAGGAAAGAGCTGAGGAGCTTTTCCAAGACTGTCAGATATGTATGTATGTTTTTCTTGGCATTCATCTAGAAATACAAAAGACCAGAAATACCAAAGACCTAATTACCTCTGCAGTACAGCTAAAAACCAACTGAGGTCAGAGATTCAGAAGTGCACCCCATTATGATGAGCAAACCCAAACTAATTAGTGTCCAACAGCTGAGGGCACAACCTCCATAATTGCAGAAAAGCTAATGTCTTTAGTCCAAAATTTGCTGCTTGTTTTTATCTGGCTATTAGACTCTCTCATTATGTTTGAATGAGTTTGACCTCTTCACTTTAACCCATGTTCTTGTGTGGGAACAGTGCGTCTGCATCACAGTATTGATTATGTTCACCCACAGAGGTGACCATGTTTGACTTTATTTTGTGAGATTCTTGAGTGGACCTCATTAAGAAACAAGAACGGGATTTCAGAAGTGTACAGAAGCGTTTTTTTAAAACACAGATTTGGCAGTGAATAAAACAGCCCATCTATGTTGCTAACTTTACACCATTTCGAAAATATTTTGGAAAATAATTGGAGTTTTGCACACTGCAGTTACAGTATACTGGTGGTACAATTAGTAATCTGCTGTTTTACTGTGCACTGTAGTTGTACAAGTTATTACAATTAATTGACCAGTGAACAGGGTAAGGCTATTATTGTAATGCAGTAGTGATGTTGTGTGGAAACACACAGATTAGCTGTGTCTGTATTACTGTCTCGTGCAGTAATTATGCAGTAATTTTTTTCGTTTGTTTTTGGTTATGTTTGTTAAATTTATACATACATTTTGTTGTCAACCAAGGTTTAATCTCAATACCAACAAAACATAAAACATTTTTCGAGTCGGTTAATCACTAAATTAATAGTGTTTACTTTGCAAAAAATTAACTGTGTTTTGTGACTTTTATGCTAGCTGGCAGAAAATTAACTAAAATTAATGAAGGTCCAAGTGCCCAAGCAAAAGTTAACAGCAACTGAGTTGTGTTATGGCAAAAATATACCTAGCCTGCATTGGTTTCACAGAGAAAGTATAAAGATGCAAAAACAGTATTTTTTAGTAAAAAATACAGTTTAATCTCCTGAAATCCTGTCTTCTTTTTAAACACTTTAGCTAAGACATGTTGGCGACAGTTTTTCTTAAGAGATGAGGAATCCATCATAATAGAGATTTGAACAGGCTGAGCATGAGGAAAACACTGGCAAGTGACAGGGATTGTAGCTGTTTTCATTAAGATTATTTTAATGAATATTACCTGAAGGTGGAGAGACAAATTTATTTCAATTCAGGGATGGTTTTAAACCAGCAGAGAGTAAATGGATTTCAGAATAGGGGTGTTCGTTTTAATATCACAGCCCATTTGTAAAAGTGAAAAGGGATTGCGGCATCAGCATATTGAAAACATTGTGACTCTCTGGAGAAATTGGAATAGGAGTTGTTGCAGCCTCTCACTGAAACTTTCAAACCTGACAAATCCAAAGAAACACACAATCTGTACAGCAGAAACAAAAGAGGAAGAAAACAGTGCCTTCCCTGAGTGAAGAGGAACGCTTTGGTCTACCACTTTTGTGATGGCAGGAAATGCTCATCTGGGAGCAACAAATCACACTGTGCTGCCAGTAACTGATCATGCTGAGACTTCAGATGAATGAGAGTTGATCACCTATGTTCATCTGTCCTCACATGATTCAAAAGACATTTAATTCATACACCACAATCAGAATGTGGGATTTTTTTATGTGGGTCAGTACACAAGCCATATGTGCCTTTATGTTCTTGCTGCTAAATACCAGTTTGTGGTTTATAGATCATCTGGGTTTCAGAACAGTTATGCTTAATATAAGGGCTCATTACCCCTGGTTTTAACCTTTTAACGGGTTAAAAGTGGTAATGCTAAACACAGGTGCAAATGGAATCCTAAAAGATTTGTAACTGGATCACACAAAATGCAAGAAACATGTCACCACATGAAAGGCATACTGGACAGCATCAAAGGACTACCTACTCACCTGTTAATCAGGCAACCAACAGCCCTTGGTTGTATATACACACACACCAAGTTTGCTAATTCTATTGATTTTTTCTGTCTTAGATGAACCAATGTCTGTGGAAACCATTATAATGTTGCTTGACAGATGTGCATTAACAGTTACACACCTCTATTTACAGCTATGCTTTTCCATATTCATAAAGCTTTATGTCAAATTAATAAAAAACACAGCATTGTGCATTGGCATGTTTATGCATAATCACGCTGTCTAATTGCCATGCCACTACTATAATACAATTATTCACAGTTTGTGCAATATTGTTTTCCTCAGGCCTATAACATGCATTTAATTATTTTAGCACCTTCGCATTAAATAGGCATATACTGTTGCCTTAATATTTTTAATGGAATATCCCAGCAGATGAAAGTAATTAACTCTATATGCAGTGCTGAAAGTACCCACATAAGCGTATGCATCATAGATTCATTCCCAGGACAGAAAAAGCAAGAAGCTCTGGAATACCTGGAGACAACAGTCTGTTAGCTTTATCATTTATCTTATTGGCAGCTCCTCAGCAGGGGTTTGACTCTTCTCTGTTTCCTGAAATAAGCATTTATTGTGCCAAGTACCCAAACTCTCATTACCAGGCAAGGTGTCAAATAGCAGCTCTACAGCAGATATTTAAAATTATTTTGTTACTATTTTCTTATTGTAAACTCCAAGGTGTCATTTTGGGTGGGAACTTAAGTGGTTACTGCATGAAATGGGTAATTGGTGCAAAAAGTTTCTACTTGGAGGTGGAAGGGAAAACAGACTTTTCTGATTTGCACAATGAGAAAATTACAGACCAGATTCATAAATACTGACATTACCTCCCATCAATCTGACAAATATCAACTTTTTCATCAAGCTTGTCTCTCATTTTGTACCAGTTCTCTCCACCCACAGTCAGCCATTACACATCTCCGAAAGATTAAATGTGAAATAACACAAGCATGGGGAAATCGGGCCCCTGGCATGGTACGGGTCCTCCTTGACCTTACAGACATCTGCATACAGGACTGGGGCTCTGTGAAATGTAGACAGTGAATGATGCGGCCCCTAGTGTGCAAGATTCAGGCCCTTATCAGTCCATAGCCTGTGGCATTAGAGATGCCAACTCCATTACCCTGGCCTGTATTGGCTCCCAGGGCAGCGTGGAGCACAGGGCACATCTCACAGTGCCTACAGCCTTGTATCATTTGCAGACATTCATTCCATGATTTTTCTTCTCTCCTTCTATCCCAGTCATGCCTTCTGGCATAACTTAAAATGTCTGACACTGAGAAGAGCCAAAGGAGCATTCATGCTATTATTATGATTACCCTTCTCGCTTCTTTCAAACCAGCTGGCCCACGGGAGGTTCTGCTGACCTTTAGCCAATTGACTGGGGACTGTTTTCATTTTCATACAGAGCAATGACATGGAAAAATGAAGCCTAATCTTTTGTAAATGTATTCAAGGCTAAGGTTCAGAAATGGGACTAGGATTCAAATGCCTCACAGCCTCCCAAAGCCATTTTTGGGCAGGACTTTGATGGACTTTATAAAATTTTAACTTATTGACCTTGTTGATCCTCATAGAAGGCTAATTTCCCCAAAAGCCCATCATCATCTTTACTTCACTGAGTTCGATTTTGTTTATTATTGACTTTGTGTCAGTACCAATATTGATATTGCTCATACTTAGGGTCAGAGAACAAACCTCTGACCGTAGTATTTAACTTTGGTGTGCCAAAAACTTTTGCTAACCTGCCATTTTGCTAATTTTATCTACACTTTCTTCACATCTAACTTTCTTCATACAAAAACATGTAAGCCAACCTAATACTAGTAAACCCTAGTCTTGTGTAGCCAGACTACCAGACTGATGCCAGATGGTCTAGACTCCATAGTAGCTTTTAATGAACAGGGACCGCCAAATAGAACATATATATGATCGATATGTAAAACAGTTTGTTTTGTTCAGTGCTATGTTTCCAGGCAGACAGTTAAAGAACACAACACACACGTCTCTAGATTTAAAACTCCTGAAGCGTTTTCAAATCTATGTGCCTTATGCAGACATTCAACCAATGCTGTGAGGCTAAGACTAATCACACCCAACACCTGAAATGCTTTAGTGGCAGGGATTTTGATTCTGGCTTAAATTGGGCAGGCCGGCACACTGAATCTTTTTCATTTATTTATTTATATTTGCTGTTTACAGAGCCTAGGGCTGTCACTGTGCTTGTGCATTGTATTCCAAAAACAAATTGCTTACAATACTTTAAAAGCAAGTAAAAACTCTAAAAAGGGTTGTCTCTGCTATCAGTATAATTTAATATAAAGCAAATCACCTGTGATTTCCAGAAGATGTTTAGCATATTTAGATCATTATCTCTGCTTGAGCTGATACAATTGCTTCATCAGATTCATTTACAGCATTTATATACTGTACCTTCAGATGGTGCACTGAATGATGCAGCACAACAGATGAGCCGAATACAGAAAATAAGATTCATCAGTAAAAAGAGCAAGCTGAATTTAGCAGATGTTTTAGCAACACTTTTATCACCCAGACATGTTCTGCCCCAGACATATTTACAACAGCTGCAATAAACTGCCATATGCACATTTCTTGTTGTATAATTCAAACCTTAATAGATAACAAGTCCCTTTTCTTCTATGGTGAGTTCCTCACATACCTTGTTTAAAAGCACAGCTTCTGGTTTTTGAATCAGGCAGATTTTAATATTTAACGATGCATTAATTAGAGAGGAGGTAATCTATTATTTAGAAAAAAGTTGCTTGAATAAAATACTTTGTTCCTCTAAACTGCCATTACAATTTTTTGTACTTACATTTTCTTGTATTTGTAAAGTCTCTGTGTGGCATTCTATTTTACTATTTAACCTAATTTTCCTCCCATAATATTCACAGAGAGAAAATGGAGGGCAGACATATCTATTTGCTACTAATTAAGAGCTTGTTTAATAGTTTACATTTTTTATAGTGAAGACACCCACGAATGTGCACAAAAAGAGCAGACATCTGTATTAAAAACGTAAATGGGTCTTTTGACGTGTACAAACATCTGATAAGGCAGATTTGCATATTTTTGGCATAAACATTTGCATTGAAACATTTAAAACCATACAGAAATGCAAACACAAAAATATACAGATAAACATATTTACATGGAATAGGTGTCTTGTCAACGTACATGTTGCCGTCAGGGTAGGAGATGGGCTAAATTAAGAACATCCTAGAAAATAATGCGAATTTACAAGAGCTTTTACCATAAGCTGTAGGTCACACACCTGTCAGTCACAGCACAGAAATTAGTCCCCCCCCATCAAACGTGACCTTCCCTTATGTTAAAGGACTGCTTTTTATAAACAACACAAAACGTTGTACTTTAAAGGAACAGCTAACCCAAATTCTGTCATCATGTGTTCACTCTCATGTCGTTTCAAACCTTTGTGGCTTCCTTTTTATGCCTCATCAGAACAAATTTGAAAACTGATTGTTGTTTTTGATGATTTGATGATAAGAACTAGATAACAATAGCATCATAAAAGTATCACAGAAGAAGTCCATATGAGAGCTATATTCTGAGTCTTCTGAAGCTCATACAAAAGCTTTAACAGATAAGAATGTATATGCTAATCCTGACGTACACCCCACTGTAGTTTAGGTGCCTTTGAAAGTTTATGAGAAAAATAATAATGGCTGATTTGTAAATTAATCTTGTAAATTAGTCTTTTGGCATATCTAATGTATATCACATGACTGAAGGCTTGAAATATAGTACATAAAAGTGCAGGTGTGTGCACTTGCAACTGACCGGCACATTCTTCAGAATTTCTATTTCATGTTCTATATAGAAAATCATACAGGTTTGCATCAATATAACAGCTCATGCTGGGTTTTCATTTTTGGGTGAACTGTTCCTTTAAGGCCCATCATAGCTCTACTGCCCTCCTGTTCTTTCTAATAATGAGAGAGTAATGACTGCAGGTCTGCTCTGTTTTAGTTACAAAGGAAATTAGAGGAAAGAAGACACAATAACAGCCAAAATCCTTATTCATCACAAAATGAATTTCCTTTCAGGCACCAGCATAATCCCTCACACATCAATTACTTCTTTATCAGAGGGAGACAAGATAGATTCACTGTCTCCAATCTTGTTATGATACACATTTTAAATGTTTTCCCTCCATGTTTTCTGACAATGTCTCAATATTTCATTGCTATCAGTCACTACACAGGCACTTTACACACATTTAACCTTACGATACTTGAAGTTTTAAAGGTCCTAAAAAGATATCTAACAAAAAATCTACACTGTATTGTTCATTGTAAAGAATTGTTCATTATAGATTCCTAAAATAGCACATAAAGTCATGAAACACTCCTTATCATATAGGCTACTCACAATTTAAAATAGCTAAATTACAGCTACGCTTCTGGAAAAGCGTAGCTTTTTTGCATTTGGCTTTTTTGTTTATCCAAAGTGACTCTCAGTGCATTAAAACTGTATATTTTATAAGTACATGCATTCACTGGGACTCAAGCCCACGATCTTAAAGTAAGCAGCCTTAAGCTCTACCAGCTGACCTACAGGAAACAAGTAGTTCTTTACAAGCTTATAACAAGGAGTAGCTACAGTAACTACAGTACATTGAAACCCTGGGCACTTGCGGTATAGAATATTTTTTTCCTATAGTCCTGAACTTGGTCCTTTTCTAGTTCTCTGTTACAGCACTTTTGTCGAGCATCAGTGACACAGTCAGAGAATAAAGAATGATTTTATTGTCAATATATTGCAGCAGAGATGCAAGTTACAAATCCATGATTTTTGTTATTTATTGTTTATAAAAGAAAGAGAATAAGGTGAAGCTATCTTTAGGTTTTGTGCTGCCCCAGTCTGAAGTTTCAGATGATTTAGGATACCCAGATAATTTAATAGTGCAAAAGAGCTACAACATGCAAGACAAAGACATGTTAAAATAGATGAGAAAGATTTAAAACAGTGAAGCTTGTGTTGATTCTTTTGTTTGGATTCTTGGACAACTGTTTATATTATTTTTATTACTTCCCAGATTTCTCTTAAAAATGACAATAATCTCACCAATTTAAGAAGAGATCTCAACAATGTCTTAAACTGTACAATATTTGATACCAACGTGAACTTAAAAACCGTAATTTTTTTTTTCTGTTTTTTGTCAATGCATGATATTTGGATCCTGACTTTATTCTAGTCTTAGTTCTTGCATCAGGATCTTGACTCATTTATTGTGTCTTTTGTGTTCTGTGTTGCTTTTTGTGGAAGCACATGGCCATTGTTTGTTTACTTTGTGCCATGTGCTGTCCGGTCTTGAGTTTTGACCCCGCCCTCATTGTTACGGTGCGGTAGTGTTTGTGGCGGCAAAAATGAGGAGCACGAAAGTAGATAAAGAATATTTAATAAAGGAAAAACAAAGACAAAACAAACACTAACCATATAGGTGACAGGGGTAACGACAAATGCAAAACAGCAGCGTGAAACAAAGACAATCCAAAATACAAGAGACAGAAGCAGTCCAAGGTAATCCAAAATCCAAAAACCAGGGAACATACAATACGCAACATTCAACAATCAACAATCAACAATCAACAATCAACAATCAACAATCAACAATCAACAATCACCGACAAACTAAACATACAAACAGGGAACTTAAATAGACAGACTAATCAAAGTAAACCAGGTGATACTCATTACAAACAGAAAGTGAACAAAGTGAAAACCAGAGATGAACAGGAATTTCAAAATAAGAGTCTGGACTCCTAACACTCATGTTTCCTTGTTATCCAATAATTTGTTAATGCCCCACACTTGTTTGCCATTGTTACCCTCCTTGTTTGGTTCTTTATTTAATGCCCTTGTGCTGGTGTTTTGTTACCTGTTACCAGGTGTGTAAAGGAATCTGTATTGGGTCTTGAAGTTTTTTTGAGCGCCAAGTCTTGTATAACTAGACTTATTTTGGTTTTTGTTTGAGTGTTTCGAGTCCAGTTTGTTTTTCATTTTGCCCCCTCGTAGGAGTTTTTGAAAATGTTTTGTCTAAAGTTGTTCTGCTACTGGATTCATCTCCTTAAATTATTTTTTGTAGAAACCTCAGAGACAACGAAACAGAACACTATAATGAGTAGTGAACTCTTAGGTAATTTAGCTGGAAGGAGGGCCTAATATACAATATATCCAATACTTTCTGAAATATTGTTGAACCAAAATAATGTCCATATATTCAGTTTATGTAAATGTAATTCTAAATGTGTAGTGGCAGTGGTTCTTTGTCTCAAAAAGCAGAAGTGTTTCTCAAATGTACCTTAAGATCATGATAGCTGGCTAATATAAGAACTCAATGGACCCATGCATTGTCCAGTCAACACAATCTACCAGCGACTCGTATCTGCAGTAGCATCATAATGGAATTAAACATTTAGTAATTAAATATTTGGTGTAATGCATTTGGTCTGATAACACTGCACTTGTGAGCATGGAGTCTAATTGAAGATAGTTATCAAGAAAGGGCAGCATTTGTTGCCCTTGAGTAAATGGGAATAAGTTTGGAAATTGCTGAAAACAAACTTAATCAAACTTAAATCAAACTCAATGGGGAAAGTTTGGGCTGTGCAGTGTAATAATATAAACGGGGGGGCAGTTGTGGCCTACTGGTTAGTGAGTTGGGCTTGTAATCAGAAGGTTGCTGGTTCGATTCCAGCACTGAGGGGGTTACCACTGAAGTGCCCTTGAGCAAGGCACCAATTGAAACGTTGAAGTTCTTTGACTTTGACTCACTCGTCTAAAGCGTTGCATAAATCAAGTTTAGTAAAATAACAGGCCTGGCGGAGTTGCTCAAGAGCGGGTGGAATCAAAGGGAGCGGGTAGTGGAACTTTACTGTAGCCTCGTTCAAATTTCGATACATTACCTAAGACCCCTGTCCTTTTTCCCAAACCCGCTGAGACGGGGGAATTAGATGGACGTATAAAGCCCTTAGCTAATTCTTCCTCAATATATTCTCGCATTGCCTTTGATTCGGGTTGTGAAAGGGGAAAAACTTGGCCTCTGGAAGGTAATGTGTTGGGCTTTAGGTCTATAGCACAATCTGTGGAACGATGTGGGGGTAATTGCGAAGCTTTGGCCTTGCTAAAATGATTGCTAGATTTGAACATTCTCGGGGAGATCAGGGTGTGGCTCAGGGATAGAGGCAATCGGGAATGATGGGTTTACTTGCGTTAGACAAGTTTGGTGACATTCGTGACCCCAGCAGAGAATTTGCCCCCCACTCCAGGAGATAACGGTTTCATGGTTTTGTAACCAGGATAGACCTAGGACTAGGGTATGCTAAGGGGAGGATATTGCCAAGAGTTGTAGTTTTTCTATGTGAAGGATGCCAACTTGTAACTGTATGGGGACGGTCTGGTATTCTATGCATCCCACACCAAGGGGTCGACCATCTATCGCCTCCACCTCTAGGGAAGAGGAACAAGACAAACACAAATCCGTAATCCAAACTCAGTCCAAGGGGCAGGCGGCGAAAGATCCAATAACCATAAACAATCCAAATCAGTACCAGGTAAATCACTCACAGGAAAACGCTCTGAAATGTATGCTTGGAAGGCAATACAAGACATTGCGCTGACTGTTTGCGCGTCAGCGCTTAAATAGTCACGGTAGCGCTTCCCCGCTTTAACCCGGAAGTAGCGCGAGTGTTTTCTGGGAAATGTAGTCCCGAGTTTATCAGTACTCTGGTGACGCCTCTCTCAGGGAGCGAGAGCCTCCTCCGTAACAGTCACATTTCAGGTATGGGGTACCATATTCTGACGAATAGGTCACTTTCACAGTTTCACTTTTACTTAATTACAGTTATGTAATTTATAATATCTGTGGGTGACATTCTGTTACAGCATGTGCCTTTCATTTTCAATTTATATAAATTAAATTGGATTTATTAAATGTATTCATTTAAAAAAATGTCTAGCTCTATGGTATTATAATAACTATCATTACTTACTGCTGTTCATAAAAGGAATGCACCTTTTAAAACAGATCAAAACTGCAAAGAAAAAAGGTTTCAGTCTTTACAGCACCGCAGATTTCTGACAGAGCATCACTGGAGAATCACAGACTTCAAACACTCATTGCATGTGGGTGGGACTACAGATATGTATAAAAGGTCTTGCAATTTCTGAAAAGTTTCTTTAAGACTTGAGATGTGCACTTTCACCACTATTGAATTGATTTCAAATTTAAAGCAGTGGACTACAAAGAAAAATCAAGACAAAACAGCCTTTCTCCCCAGACATTATGGGAGAAGTTTATGTCAAGCTTTCCATTTAAATACAGAAGAGACAAGTGAGAACACCTGACATTTAATGAAATCACTGACGTCCAATCTAAAGTCATATTTAAGTTAAACTTGGGCATAAATAAAACATTTCCTACATTTCTGTCTGTTTTTCACACAAAGCTAATGTATGGCTTTAGAAGATTTGAAAACAGCGCATAGACAAGTTATACATACTGCTTTTACGTTACTTTTTTGTTCCTTTATTATGCTTGGGTAGATATAGTTTTCATGAAGTCTAGTGTGAAAAGGCCCTGCATGTAGATACTTCAAATTCCTTGTGTGTTCCACTATAGAAATAACAGCATACATATGAGCATATAAGTCCAATAAACAAGCAATGAGTAAATAATAATAGAATTGCCATTTTTTCATAATTTCCTATTGCAGAACAGAATAAATTATTCCTATATCATTTCTAATCTTGGTTAGGTTCAAACTGAAATGTACTTGATACCTTCAGCACACTGTTGGACTCCAGCTTTCATTTCTTTTCTAACAGTGATTTGACAGATAGCTTGTGTGCAGTGCCAATGGAAATTTTAGATTTAATCAAGGATATGCCTTTGTAACAGACTATATTGAAACAATAAGGATTGTCATGACAATGTCAATACACATTCTATGCATGCTTCCATTTCTTATTCTTTGAACTAATGTAAATTGTTTGTCCAGAGAACAGCGATAAGGTCAGTTATCAATAAAACAAAGCAATCTCCGGATTTCATCAGGATTGGACATGTCAGGGATGAGAAACCCCGGTGAGTCCTCAATCAAAGCTTTGCTTCCTGCGGCAGGTAATTGGAAAAGTTCTATCAGATCACAATGTATTTTACACCATATCTACAATGTATTTTTTGCCTGTTCTGCCTCATCAAGCTCATAACGCAGTTCTGGTTTGCCATCTGTCCACGCGAGATTGCATGTGCAGGTATCAGACTTCCACAGCCGTGCCAAGACCAATGTTTCAGAAGCTGAACCTCACAGGTGCCATTTTAGACAGAATTACAAGTGAGACGAAGCGGGCCGTGGTCATGGGAGCGTGGCGGAGTAGATCGCAACGCAAGCAGATAGAAGCACTACGATGACACTCTAAATCAGCACGGCCAGATCCAGGCCTGAGAGTTGAGGTGACGAGTCGAGCTGCGGGACGAAAAGCCTATCGACAGGATGCTGAGGGGGGTGGATGAAGTGATGAATGTTCAAGCTGGCGAGGGAAGATATCGCCAAACATCTCGCCCAGCTCGGTACCCAAAGCATGCTCACTGGAGAGGATTAGATGATTCATCAAATGCGACCAGGAACTCGGCAGCAGGGGTGGATGGATTTTTTAATACTCCCTTATCAAATGTTTTGTATAATTTTCTCTTGCCTTTGCATGCATTTGTTTGAGGTTGACACCCGTAACGTTTCTCAATAAATGGTAATTCCTGAGAGACTAGAATTTTAATGGGAAACAGGTTAAAGGAATAGTTCATCCAAAAATGACAATTCTGTTTTTACTCAGCCTCATGCTATTCCAAACATGTGTGGGGGGGTTAATATTTCTTGGAACACAGAAAAAGACATTTAGCAGGATGTCCAAGCTGTTCTTTGCCATACAATGAGTGAGTGCCAATTCAAGGGGTACTGAAGATCGCACAGTCCCCCAAAATATTGTTTTGCACTCAAATTGTCTGTCTAAATTCATTGGAAACAAAAAAATTATTTCATATTTACATTCTTTTGAGGTTTTACTAATAATAATGTAGGAACTGTGTCCATACTCGTTATATCATAGTGTGCTATATTCTTTTCATTTCTATATATTTGCATGATTAACAGGCCTTTCTACAAAGTATCCTACTTTTGATTTTCACAGAAAGGTTAGAAGAATATAAGGGTAAATTTTGACATTGTCCCTTCATATGTGCAAAGCAAACATAACAATCATGCATACACACAAAATGCAAATAAAGAGTTGTTAAATTGCATCACATTGGGTTGTGTCATATATTGGTTGAGCTCTCTGAACTGCATGCAGTGTCAGTCAACAGACATTAAATTGCCAACAAACTACAAACGTAAACCTACGGGTTTCCCAAACCAATATAGTCTCACAGAATCCAACATATGAACCCACAAATGCACCATACACTCTCATCCGAGCTGCTAACGGAAAACCAGGGGACTCATCTGCAGGAACAGAAAACCATTTTACACTCTTGCTTTCCAGGGAGATAACCTTGTATAGACTGTCTACACTCATTAAGAGTACTGCATCCCGCAGGAAGGGTGCACCGCACCACAGCCTGAACTCCTGCCGGCATACTCTCCACCATCAGCACGCTCTCAATGCCACAGACACCTTTAACCTTGAGCTCATAACTACACTGTGGATGTTTTAATATACATATTATGTTTATCTTCAAGGCCTTTGACAAACTTTATCCAATAAAGTTTTGTTATTGTCTGGAGAATATGATACATTTGTGTGTGTGTGTATGTGTGTTTCTGAGCCATGCAAATACATGTGCATAACTCTGTAGTCTTGTATCGCTGAAAACCACAGGAAATATTGTGCAGTAGGACATGGATATTAAACACACTGTGCAATGATTAGAAAAATCTGAAAGTAAATTATGCTTAAGACATTTGTGTTTTAATATATTAGTTTTATATATTCTTCATATAATAAAATGTTTTATCAGACATCTAGGTGGTAGTATGTTTCTTTTTATTGCACATAACATTTTTTAGCTGCATAACACAACACATTTAGATGCGTAACACAACTGTTTTAGGGCAAGTTCATTTTTCCACTATGAATATATTAAGGGTATATTAATAATAGCCTTTTCACACACTAATCCTGGTAAATAACTGTAAAATTCACAGAATGATCTTACCGTCACACAAGCAATGCTGTTCTGTTATTTTACCAGCAAGATACCATTCACACAGCAGTACCAAAACACCAGTAAACATTGTGATGTCATTAACTTCAAGTGAGCTCTAAGCGGCTTTGTTGGTATTGTGTTTAAAACATTGTGGGTTATGGCTTTCTATCCAAATGTACATGGTACAAGTTTTACTGATGTTTTCATTTTTGTGGCAAAGGCTTATATTCATGCAGTTGCTCTTGACCCAATGACATTGTATTAGACAACTGTAGTAGATAAATGCTGCCGCTAGCATCCAAAGGCAGAGATGCTACCTCTGGCTAAACTACAGTAACGTTTACACATGGATAGACACTGTGATTTTGCCAAGAAAATTGGGTACCTGGATTATTATCTTTTGTTGGTCCTGGAACAACATTCCACAAAACAGTTCTAACCTAAACCCTACCCCTAACCCAAATTCTAACTATAACTTACCCTTAAAATCAGATAGGAAATAATAAGTTGATAATAAGTTATGAATGTTATGCAAGCCCCTCACCCAGTCCTAAACCTAAATCTAACATTGACCCTACACCAGAACCTACAATCTGTATGGTTGCAATTCAGTGAATGCACAGGAAAGTGTTTTAGGAAGGTGTTTTGAGCAACTTCCAAGAAGAGATAAAATGCATCATCACCCAAAGCAGACTTCTTACATCAGCTTGTTCTCTGCTGATACCGATATATTCTGTGTTTACACAGCATTATACTGGTAGTTCACTGGTAATGTTACAAGTTCTATTACTGGCCAATTGCCATAATCGATTTACTGGTAGTTTTTGTAAAGGTCCTGTTTACACATAATCTCCTAATGGTAATTTACCAGTAAAGAGTGCACGTGTGAAAGGGGCTACTAATCTGGTGCTGATTTGATTTCACCAAAGTCTGGTCCAGGTAAGCTCCAGAAGTGTATGCTTTGCATAGACACTGTTATAATTGTAGCTAATGATACAGAAGTATTTGGAAGCAACAAATTTTGTTGCACATTTTCTTGGTCTCGTTGTTTCAGCCCTGTACTGGTTTTGGATATGTGTGATGTTTGAACACTGAAAGAGACTGCTGTAGTTTTAATAGTTGTATAGTTGGTTCTGTCTATTCTAATTGGGATTTAAACATTATTTTCTATGAAAAGCTATTAAATATTTCTAAATGTAGACAATTACTTTAAAGGAAACACAGAAATTGAGCATGTTATTCATATGGTCAAAGCCAGGGTGAACCATTTAACTTTGCTAACTTTTAAAATTTAAAGGAAAAGTACAAAATGCAATAAATGAATAAATGAAAATAAAAAATAACATGTCATGACCAACTTGATACAACCTGATGCAATTTAAAATTATTGTGACATTTGTTATACCAAGGTATTTACCAACAAAGTACAGCAAAGTCACATAGTGTTACTCCAATTTGTTATTTATGGTTGCCATGACGTTACACTGTGAAAGCAAGCTGACCATATCAAAGGGCATTTTAAACATTGGGAATCCTTACTAGACTTTCAGAATAGTTTTATCATCTTTAATAACTTAAATTTACTTTGAGTGTTTTCTGCATGCCATTAAATTGAACAAATTCTAGTATCCTGAGAAGCTGTTACATCATCTGTTTCAGTACACAGTTCAAGGGCAAGTTGTTTATCTGATAAAAGAATAATAAAAGTCTGATAAAGTGTGATCTGATAAAAGTCTGCTGTATTTATTTAAATATGTTGAGTTTCTACTTTTTAAACTGCCGAAAAATTGGTACTAACAGTTCCTGCAAAGAAACCCGATCCAAGTATTTTGCCGTGATAAACATTTTGAAAGTAAAAATGAGGTTCAGGCCAGTGGGTGGGTTTATTTCATCTTTTTTTGTTCTAAAGGAACTGTTAAATGTGAATGAAGCACAAAAAAATGGCAGATAATGTCATAGCTACAATAATTTAAACCGACAAAAAAGATGATTTCACATCCTTGCAGAAAGTGGCATTTCACGGTTTTTACAAAATGCATCAGCCTGTCGGCCTATTCATGCGTTTATTTACATATTTATTTCATGCAGTTTTGACTCAGACACTTTATATTAAGTTAATATCATGTATGCTTGATGGCATTTTCCTTAACATTCTGAAGTGAAATTGAAAAGGAAACATCAAAGCAAAAAGCAATTTCCTCCAAAATGATGGAAATAAAGCATAAAAATTCCTAGAGGTAATCTGATTTCATTCTTCAATATTTGCGTGGTGCTCACCTGTATCCTCTCTGACTTTCTCAATTTTGTCTTTCATCATTTTGGTTGCTCTAAGCTCTGATGGATGTTGTCACCGCGGGTGTCTGCTTAGAGCCTGAAGGGTTGTAGATATCTTTTTATTATTCATATAAATGGAGGGGTCTTTTTAGCTACGAAGCCAGGCTGAAATGACCTCTGAAAACTATCGTAACCTTTGCAAAGAGGGGTGAGTTTTCATCTCAAAAAGATCTTCAGTGCTTTCTGTCCAAGTTGTCCATTATCATTACTGTCTCTGACGGACAGAGCTGGTGAATATGGTACAATGGGAAAAGAGTGACAGCTCATTAAATTAGGCTATATGTGTAGAGTTTGACAATGTGAGAACAGAGGCGGCCATGTTCCTATATTTTCATATTGAATGACACGTTATACTTTCAAATTTTCTTCCTTCCTGTTGATTTAAGATTTAATAGTGACTGACTGAAGAAATTTAATGATACTTAATAAAAAACTGCTTGTTTTAGGCTTTTGCTGTCTCTTAAAGCAAGCCTTCCTGTATTGACGGTATAAGGTTTTAATGTTCTGAACAAACCAACCTAAAATGGTACACAACATACTTTGAAGCAACATACAACAAGTCCTTTAAAGCATAATAATCGACAGGTCACCTAAAGTATAGCAGTTAAAAATGAATTCTTAAATTTAAAATGAATTATTGGTTAAGGTTAGTGCAGGTATGTTTTAACCTTGAAAACTGAACTCGCTTTAATTGGCAATTAGGGGACATTTATTTCCGATCTATGTTGCGCATGTTCTATGTTGCCACAGTCATGTTAATCTGTTTTAAAGAAATTTTAACTCATTTTTAATGTCACTCTGTGGACATTTCACTCCAGAAATGCAAGCACCATAGAAACGTAATGTAACTTTGCAAAAATGTTACCACAATCAATGTTTTTCATGAGACTGGACTGAAATAAACATGTTATTGGACTTTGATTTAAAACTACAGTGGGACATACACTCAAATGATTGTCTTTTCTTTTAACATAAGAAGTCATTGACTAATTGTAGGCTTGTGTAATCATCATTTTTGGGTCAATTCTTTGTTTGTCAATTCAAACTGCAGCGTTATTTATTGGGATCAGACTCCTTATTGATTCACTACAGAATAAAGTAGTTTCATACAAACTGTTGCTTATGTTGTATATATTAAGAACTCTCTGCAGGCCTCTGGTTGTAGTCCAGTAATCAATATGATTTGGGGCTACGGAATGAATTTTTAAAAGCTGTTTTGGGTGAAAAGTGCAAGAGAAAAAGCATTATTATTTTCAAGAGATTCCTTTAAACTGTTCTTTAGATGTCAATGGCTTTATAAAGTTACTTTGTCTCACATGTTTATAATGCAAAATACAGCTGTGTCCAGTTTTCATGGTATCCAGTATCCAATTAGCCCCTGCTGGTGGATGATGTAACTACCCATTTAAGCAATCATACAGAATTGTTCTCCTCTGATGGTCATTTATCAGATTCTGAGAACAGCATATACAATGTTATATTATTTTAAATGTTTTACTGTTGGATCATGACATCCTTTATTTGTTTTTTTTTCCAGATTTGAATAGCACAAAAGCAGTCATTATTATATATAACCATATTGTATATATATATTATATAAGACACATGTAGTTTTTTATACATTATAAAACATTACAAACGTTAAAAATTTAATATGCTAATTAATAGTTTACATAAAAACATATAAATGTAGGAACAAGTAAACCTTATTTTATATAATAAGATTAACCAGAATATAATTTTAATCACCAAAAGATGTGCATGACAATGCGATTGATGTATCATAGCATCAGGCTTTGTTGCTATGAGAAGGTGTTGATTTTCATATGACTCTCTTTTGCTCAACCCAAGTGAGATGTTCTTTATAATTTATCTGATTGATGCATCTGTTAGATTACAGGTTAAACCATCCATCTCTTGAATCTCTCTTGCACATGATGTGTCTTCCATTAATTACCCATGATCATTAAAAATAAGTGACATGTCAATTAGCAAACAGATCTCCAAACCAAACAACACAAATTTCTTTTTAAGAGATAATGACAGGGCATAAGGGAAAAATAAAAGGGCAATAAACAGCCAGTAAAAAGTCGTTTAGCATAGACCTTCTATTTTGAGTTTAATGAACCCACTCACAAAAATAATGCAGCCAGTCTTGTAAAGCAGTGCCATAGCAACAATGTAGCCCACAATGCCAACAAAACAAAATAAGGTATTGTTGACTCAGTACAAACGGGAGGACTCACATGACCATGTGGAGCACAATTCTGTGTCTGTGGAGGTTCAAGATCTCATCTTAAATGCAAAAATAGGCATTATATATCATATTTTGTGTTCCTGTAGCTCAGTTGGTAGAGCATTGTGCTAGCAATGCAAAGTTCGTGGGTTTGATTCCCAGGGAGCACATGCATGAACAAAATCTAAACTTGAATGAACTGTAGATAATATTTTGAAGGCAGATCATTAAAACAATCTGTTGAACTGTGGTATCATTGAGCTAGACTGTTTTAGGACCTTCTACATATAGAGCCCCTATATATCCTGATTGGCCAAATGCAATGATAGGATTTCCTACATGCCTGTCAAACTGTGTAGCTGCGTACCACTGCACACCATTCATGTGTTTTTGGAGGAGGCGTGGCTTTGGAGTACTCTGAAGGGCAGGTTGGATCTAGCTTGCTATTTCTAGCTTCTCTACAAATTGTCTACCCTACTTTTAATAACCCTGAAATAGTTTACAACAAAGAGAACATATTATATATATTTGTTGTATAAGATTTAATGCTGTTTTGTTCAAATGATGCACTGTAAAAAGCGCTTCAAGGGTGTTGTCTATAGGAATTTATTTTAAAAAGTATATTTCTTCCAATAAATTGATTCCTTTTTCTTTTTGAA